>ML329360.1:0-123701 GCA_005239505.1 Nicotiana paniculata | reverse complement strand
CCTCCCCCTCCCCCTCGAGAACAACACAGCAATCCGTATCTTCGTCCTCTAGGAACAAACTCCTCATCGCTGCAAGTTTTTCTTCCTCGTCTTAACCGTAAATAGTGTCGGCCTGATTGAAAGTCTGCTCAATATGAGGTGTCGACTGCTCCAAAGGGTAATAGGGACCACGCCAAAGTGGTGACCTGTCATTGAATTCCTGCCAAGTGTACTCATACCCCAGACCGAAAGTGGTGCCATGTTCCTTGAGCTTTATGGGCTTCGTGATCCCTTGGATGTTCTTACCAAGACCTTTGCCTGGCTCATATCCTCCCCAGTTCAGGATGTTCTCAATCTTGTTGTCCCACCACTTGTCCTTGTCGATAGAATTGACCCGTTCAATGTGGTGGTAAGTTCCTCCGCCTATCTTCCTTTTTCCGTCAATCACCAGAATAGTTTGACGATTATAAATGGGGTTGCTACCGTCACCATGAATAATCACCTCTTAGTGGTTCCACTCAAATTTTACCGCCTGATGTAGCGTTGATGCTACGGCCCCAGCAGCATGAATCCAGGGTCGTCCCAACAATAGGTTGTAGGATGATGTCACATGTATCACCTGGAAATCCACTTCGAACCAAGTCGGTCCCATCTGCAAACATAGACTGATCTCCCCTATGGTGGACCTCTGAGAACCGTCGAAGGCTTTCACATTGATCGCCCCATCCCTTACCTCATGTAGCCCTTTACCCAATTTCTTGAGTGTTATCAACGGACAAATGTTAAGACTGAACCTACATCAATCAAGATTCTTGTGATGAAATGATCTTCGCATTGCACGGTGATGTGCAGTGCTTTGTTGTGCCCCAATCCTTCAGGTGGTAGATCGTCCTCATGAAAAGTGATTTTATGGCTCTCTAGTACCTGGCCTACCATATTGGCCATTTCCCCACTAGTGATGTTGTTTGGCACATATGCTCACCCAACACTTTCAACAAAGCATTTCTGTGTGTTTCAAAATTCTGCAGCAGAGAGAGGATGGATATCTGTGCCGGTGTCTTGTACAGCTGGTCGATGACTGAATACTCCTTAGCATGTACCTTTCTCCAAAGGTCATCGGGTCCTGTTTCGATATGGGGAGGCCGGTTGGCAGCCTACTTTCTTGACTCGGCCAGATGCTCAGGGGTGTAGACCCTACCAGTTCTCGTCTTACCCTGTGTTGTGACAGCTTCCTCAGACCTGACCTTGCCTTTCCTTCTTGCCTCAAATGTTTAGTCCCAAGGGATAGCGTTTGAATAGAAGGCTGGCGTGGTTGACATTGTCACTGGAATTGGTGCGGCCATCCTTACTTCAAATGAAATGTCTGTTAGGGGTGGCAAGACTGTGACCTCGAATGATGTTGGTGCATTTGCTGGAGATACAAACTCAACTTTAATTGGCACCGGTGAATTTGCAGGCGGCGCTGCTTCAAAATCAAATGGTATAGACATATTCGCCTCAGCAGCCTCAGATGGTTGAATCTGGACTATGATCGGCTTGAGAGTGACTGCGGGTTTCTTTGGGTCATCGCCTTCTGCGATCAACCCGATTGACCCCTCGGGATCCCAATCATCTTCTATTTTAATCATATGGATACCTCTACCCTTATGGTCTGGCAGAGGATTTTCGCAGACATTTGGAGCGGGGTCTTTTGCCACAATAATCTGGTTGTCAATAGGATCTTGTATTTTGTCTTTCAGAGAGTGACATTCTTCGATGGTGTGTCCTTTCATGCCGGAATGATATGCACAGGATTTGTTTGGGTTAACCCACTGAGAAGGGTTCTCAAGGGCGGAAGCAGGGATTTGTGTGACATAACCAGCAGCTTTGAGCTTCTCATACAACTGGTCAATGGGCTCGGCTATGGCGGTGTATTGCTTTGGAGGGCGGCGATCAAAATTGGGACGAGGTCTAGGGAAGTTTTAGCATGCAAGGAGTGATTGGTAATGGGATGGCTGGGAATTATAAGTGTGGTAGACAGGAGCGGGTTGTGAATATTTGGGCGAAGCAGTTTGATATGTGGGCGGTGGAGCTTGGTAAGAAGGTGGTGGAGCTTGGTAATTTGGTGAGGGTGCTTGGTAATTCGGGGTTGGATGGTATATGAGTGGAGGTGTTGTATAGGTTTGGTATTTAAGTGGGGACTTTGCTCTTTGTGCAACCATTACGGCTCCCACGTCTCTCTTCTTAGACACACCACCGGACTGTAAAGCCTTGTTAGTGTCTTGCAAGGCTTCAAAATTTGTAACCATATCGCTTTTAATACCTTCTTCAATCCGTTCACCCAGTTTGATGATGTCAGAGAACTTTTGTCCTTCAACCATCATTAACCATTCATAATACTGCGGGTCCTGAGCCCGGACAAAGAACTTGTTCATATGTTCTTCCTCTAGAGCAGGTCTGACTTTAGCGGCTTCGGACCTCCAGCGAGTAGCATACTCGCGAAAGGTTTCTATAGGTTTCTTCTTCAAATTTTGAATGTAGAACACATCTGGTGCATTCTCTGTGTTGAATCTAAACTTGTCCATAAAATCAGACGCCAGCTTACCCAGTTTGACCATTTCTTGGGGTTTTGGCTGATGTACCAAGACAATGCGTCTCCCTTCAAACTCCTCATGAACAGCTTCATGTGGATTCTTTCATCCTTTCCCACGCCAACCAATTTGTTGCAATAGGTCCTCAGATGGACTCTCGGATCACCGGTACCATCAAACATTTCGAACTTTGGAGGTTTGTACCCCTCGGGAAGTTCGACATCAGGTTGGATACAAAGGTCTTCATAATTCAACCCTTCAATCCCCTTGGTTCCTTCAACACCTTGGACTCGGCTGGTCAGCTTCCTAAGCTGCTCGACCAGGTTCTTGATAAGTAAATCCTTTTCGTCAGACTCATATGCCTGTGGGATAGGCCGAGTGGAGTGGGTCACGGTTTCCACATAGATGGGATTGTTATAGGTGTGGAAATGTTCTTTTATGGGGTTTTGAGGTTCCGGCATGAGTAGAGGAGTGTTATTTGAGGTGTGGCAAGCATTGCACTGTGTCGAGAGAGTTTGGTTCTTTGGGGGAGTAGCGTGATGGTGAGGTGCAGGATGATTTTGCTGTCTTGGGATATTTTTTGGAGGTGCGGGGTCTTGAGCATTTGGAAGGTTGACGTCGGGGACGTTAATGGAAAATGACAAGTTGGCTAGATTCCGAACTTGATGGAGTTCTTCCTGAAACTTCAGCAATTTATGTTCAAGTGGTGACATGTTCTCCTGAATTTCCTGAAAACCTCGGCCATCAGTGGCCTCTACTCGTTCAATCACATTCTCCTTTCTAGTGCTGCTGGACTCTTCCATCTTACTTTTGCCTTTGTCTTTACCCGTATGAGGACTAGGTGGAGCGCCCTTGGATCTGGTGCGATAGGATGATGATGCCAGAATGCACGAACTAACCTTTGGGAGGGGAGTAAGAAAAAAAAATAAAAACAAAAGGTAACCAAGTCAGTGAGGATCATGAAAAGAATATTGCGGTATTAAAACACATAATACAGAAATGAAAGTGTGTCCTAAGTTGGGAACCTCTTTGTGCCCGAGGTAGGCCTAGAGACAAATTGATTTGGAGAAATTAAAATGCTAAATGCCTCATTTTATTGATAAGAAAAATAGACAAATCCTAAACGATAGACGAAAAATAAAATCCACTAATAGTCATTGGCCTTATTACATTGATAGAAAAATAAAAGACACTCCTATCTACTTGGTCCCATAAGGACCTTCCCCAGACTCGGCATTCTTGCTTTCCTTGTACAGTTTTCCCAGCTCGCGAAGTCCTAGCAGCAAGTAGGTTCTAGCTAGGTATCCGCCTGTAGCTCCCTCAGCCTTTTGACAATCTTCGATTCTCTTGATGAACTTTTCTTCCAGCTCAATCATACCTTGTTCCAAGTACCCCAGCCTCTTGTTGGCGTTGATAGCCATGTCTTTCCATTCCTCGATCAGTTTTTTGTTGGACCATGTGTCTTGTAGTGGTCATCCTCACTTTCTCGGATCCTTTTGTGTAGTTGGTTGTATTTGACTTGTGCCTCGGCCCTTTCATATTTAACCCTGTGACCTCGAACGTACCCCGGCTTGCTTTGACCACCCAGATCCTATTCTAACCAACCAAGATAGAAAGGGGTACAACCGGCGTGATACTTGTCTGCCTCGATGGTTTCTTTCTCAAGTATAACCTTGCAGTGTCACAGGTGCTGAGCTTGGCACTTTGAGGACTGTCATTATTTTGAACGTCAGCTCGAAGATGGCTCATCTTCTCGACCATAGGGATGACTTGCTTCCTTCCTTCCTGCTTGCCTCATAACTCGAAGAGGGACGTAAAGGTATGTCCCCCTTAGACCAATTAGTATCAGAAATGATGTGTCTTGGGATCAAATGATGAACTCATCCGTTGGAAACCATTCAAACATCCATTGACCATGTTCTTCAGTAAAGTTATCGAAAAGCTCAACCCATCCCTCAGCATTTTCAGGCTGAGCGAACATGTCAGGGATATAATTCATTCGCGTTGGGTGATGGAAAGCGATGTTGTCATCCCGCATTCTTCGGTGAATGTCCTGTTGATATTCGCCCTTTTGGAGATGTTCCATGAGCCAGAGTTGAAGTAATAAATTGCAACCTTCGAAATGCTTTGCTCCTTGTTGACACCGTTCTAAGGCCCGCTATATGTCTGCAACGATCATGGGCACAATGCTGAAATCTTGCCCATTTACCCCTTCCATTATGGTCTTAGTTACCATGGATAGCCTAGTATGGATCCTTTCCTTATTCATCGGGAACACGATCAAACCCAAAATACAAACCATAAACACGAACACTCGGCGATGGACGTGTCCCAGAGAGGTGATAGCAAACTCGTCATGGTAGGTATGGTATGATTTGCTGTAGTCATACCTTTCGTACAAGTAATCAAAAGGAATGTACGAATCCCCCAAACATACCAATTCCGCGTCCTTTTGCAGACCCATCATTTTGAGGAATTTCCTGTGCGGTTCTCAGGCATCTACAACCCTGGAGTTTCCCATACTAGGTTAGCCAGCCCTCCTATCTCTTCTATCAAAGGCGCCATTTCGATGTTCCCAAAGCGGAACACGGACCTTTCACAATCCCAGAACAGGGTAGCAACCTCAATTATCATTTTGTTAGGCTGGATTTCCATGAGAGACGGTAGATTACCCAAGTGTTTCCTGACGATAGCTTTGTCGCTAGAGTGCAGATCCTCCCACCAACTCAACAGTTTGGGTGGATGTTGGAGACCATGCCGAATTCGGGGACTTCGTGCCTTATTTTTTCTGCAAAGAAAATAATGTTAGGCCCTTACCCCCACCGGACTCGACCATTTATCGTCAATAATTAGCAGGAAGCATTTTATTCTCCAAATAAATGCACAGAACGTGAGGGCATCCGTTGGGATTAGGAAAACTCGGTGGACCTTTGGATAAGGCTATCTTAAAAGCTATCGAGCGGACGACACTTTAGCTTGACTAGGTTTGACCATGATGCATGCAATAGTGCAACAGAGTAAGGTTTCTATAGGGTTTTAGACCGGTACCCTTGAGCGGAAAACTCAAGGGGGTAAGGCACGGAACCGTCGACTATACCGCTGATCGACTAGTTTTACCGCAAATATGCCTTTTCAAATTTAGCGGGTGATAATATAGGAAGGGCGCAACCACTCATCAAGCGTTGCTATAGTATTTTGTTTAGGGCCCGGGCGCAACCACTCATCAAGCATTTCCGAATTTAAGGTCTCGAGGGCCTCAGGTGTGTTTCGGGTGATTAATGGACCAATTCTTGGCTTGAAACTGGGCAAATTTCTGCTGGTGTGAGGTTCTAGTTTCCTTCTACGCGATCGCGTAAGGATGTTTACGATCGCGTAGGGTAAAATAGTGGGGAAGGCATTTTTTTCTATGCGATCGCGTGGTTAGGATTGCGATCGCGTAGGCTAGTCAGGTTAGGCAGTGCGATCACGTGGGGATTTCTGCGATCGCGTAGGGTATTTTGATGCGCGTGTGTGGGTGGAGAATTTGTTCTGTGCGATCGCATGTATAGGTCTGCGATCGCATTGGTTCGTTGGTCTGTGAATCGCTATCGCGTGCCAATATTTGCGATCGCAGTGAAGAAATATTTTAGCTGGGCAGAATGTTTAAAAGGCCTGTTATGCGAAACTGGCTCATATTTTTCTCCATTGTTGACGAGTTGGGAGCACTTTTGAGGGGATTGAAGAGGGAATTGAAGAGAATCACCTGGAGGTAAAGTTCTTAACTTCATAACTCATTTTTATGTCGATTTCTAAGTGATTAAACCATAGAAATTGCTGGAATTAAACAAAAATTGGGGAAGAAGGGGTGCATGGGAATTTGATTCTTCTTTTGAGGATTTGAGTGGGAAATTGTGGTCCGATTTTAGTGTTCTTGGTATGTATAAAATCGTGGGAGGACGAGGATTCTAATGATGTAAAAATTATCGAATTCCGAGACGTGGGCCCGGGGCTCGGGGCTCGGGTTTGGCCGAATTTTGAGATTCTAATATAATTTGATAATTTTCGATTGGGTCGAGTTCCGTTGATATATATTGATGATGTTAAACTAGTTTTGGCTAGATTCGGAGCAATCAGGAGCCAACTTGCGGGGCAAGAGCATTGCGGACTAGTGTTGTGGTCTGGTAGAGGTAAGTAATGGTTATAAATCATGTCCTGAGGGTATGAAACCTCGGACTTTACATCCCTTCACGGATTTGGAGTGACGCACACATTGGATGACGAGTGTGGGGCGTGCACGAATTGAAAATTTGGAAATATGTTCCTTTTTAGGCAACTATTGAGTTGTAAAACTGCTTTTTAAGCATATGTTTTACAATATTGCTATGGCTTGATATATTTGGGCTGTAATCCATGTTTGAGGCCTAGTGTCGATCTGTTTTAACCCCTTGGGGCTATTTTACTGATATTCTCACTACTTTGAAACTATGATTTTATATTTAGTCATTCTTATGAAATTGTTGACACTCCTATTTGATGATATTACTATTTCTTGAAATGAATACTCTTTTGGGTCGAGAACCCCGTTTATTTATAGCCCGAGTGGCATGATGAGAGTGTCTGACTGAGTGAGGCCGAGTTCCCATATTGTGAGGATGTTATGATATGAGCGAGGTCGAGTGCCTGGGAGTGATTGATGCCATGATTTGGCTTGTTTATAGCGCTTGGGCTGTAGGAGCCCCTCCGAAGTCTGTACATACCCTTAGTGAGCGCAGGTACCTACAGAGTGCCGAGTGCCGAGTGACGAGTGATTGGGAGGCATGAATGACTGTGAGGTGCTGAGGGACTGATTACGGGTGATGGTGAGGTATGCTCGAAGGGCTGATTATGAGTGACCGTGAGGCATGCCCGAGGGGCTGATTATGATACATGTTTTGCCCGAGAGGCTACTTATGATTTTACTACTTTCACTCTGAGCTTATGAAATATGTTTTTCCCAAGGGCCTCTATATGATTCATTTCATTTTATCAGTAACCTTTCGGTTGAAGTTGTTGAAAAATATATATTCTTCAAAGGATTTTTCTAAAGTTGTTTTTAAGGCATGACGATTTCATACATCTATGTTATACCATTGGAAAGTAAGGCTGTGTATATTGTGATTTGATGGCATTGATTTCATGTGTTTCAATTGCCGCTTAGACTTGATATATTTTCATTACTACTGAGTTGGCGTACTCACATTACTCCATGCACCTCTGTGTTCAGATTCAGGTGCAGATATCGAGCATTAGCCATCTTTTTTTTTCCGCACGTAGCCGGATTTGCGGGATATAGAGGTAGTTATTTAGCGTCCGCAGCATCTCTATTTTTCCCTTCTTGTTGTATCTAGATTTCTTTCGGAGGTTTTGTATTATGACAATATATTTTGGCTTATTCTTCTAGATGTTCATGACTTGTTGGCTCCGGGTTTTGGGGTTGGTGGCACTGTTTATTGGCCTACTTTATTTATTAAACATTGTATATTTATGAAATGCTTGGATTTAGGAATGGGATGTTGAAAGAAATTGTGAAGATGTGGTTATTGGCTAGCCTAGTTCCACGATAGGCGCCATCACGACCGGTTAAGGATTTGGGGTTGTGACAAAGACAGATTATTGCACAACTCAGATAAGAAGTCTCAATCAGGCTTGCCTACTGGTTTTAAGCATGCTGACAGTTAAACATGATCACACAGACAGTTCTAATTTTATCTTTTAAGTTAATTACCCAAGGCTTGCCTAAGTATTGGATAACATGCAACAATTATTCAGATTGGTTAATGACTCTAAGTTGTTTAGCTAATAACATGCGATTCTAGGTGTGAAGATGTACAAAGACTAATTACCAGTTGCTGAGAACATGGGATTGTTCTGTGTTTAGACTAAATGCAGTTAAATAGATACGATCCTATAGCATGATATCTAATGCAGCATGATGCATAATAACTTAAACGGGATTTCTAAATGCACATAGAGTCATAGCAGTATGCACAGTTTCAGGAATAGCATAGGTGATAGATTTTAATCGTTGTTTACCTAAAACATGATCTTCTACGTGTATGGCATGATGAGGCATGATTACAACTTATTTATCCTAAGACAATACTTCTAATGAAATTTCAGAACATAGGCAGAATCACGTAATAGCAACTTATTTTATTGTTGAACACACATACATCCTAAGTAGCATGATATCTAATGCATGGCATGGTATTCCTAAACATGGCTGCTATTGCGCATAGAGAAAATAAACCTAGAAGCATGGTTTCTACCCTCAATTACACTACAGCATGCATATCACCCATCCATCTTTCACTATCCGACCCCAGAGTTGTTTACAAATAATTATTACAGGCCATTGAATACGAATTACACAACTGAAATAGAAGGAAAATAAAAAGTTAACTATAGGGAGCCTACAGAATAGGATCAAGTATCCAAGTTCTTAATTCCATGTATTATTTCACAACCTTCTCATAATCCGGGTGTGTCAGAGTTCAGAGGGACCTCAAGGGCTCCCGGGCAGTGCTCACACCCAGATTTCATAGCCAAAATAGAGTAAGTGCATTGTGGAATGGCCAGCCTCTGTGTGTCAAAGTTTAGAGGGAGCTAAAGGGTCCCAAGGAAATGCTCACACAGAAGGGGCAGAACCTAGACTTCTAAGAGTATATGTGAGAGTGCTTTTTATTTAAAAGGGGTTTAAGAAAGAAAACAGTTTTGAGAAAGGGTAAGTAAGAAAACAGTTTTGAGAAAGGGTAAGTATGAAAATAGTTTTGAAGAGGGAAATAGAAGTTCAACATCACACAAAAGACCAAGAATGGTCCAACAATCACAAACAGAGCTAATGGGATTTGAGGGACAAATACAAAGCATGTGAGGCAAACATGTAACAGGCAGACACATATATAGGCATACAATCAGAAACTCCTAAGGGTTTAGAGGATTAAGGGTACAGTAAAGTACTAGGTTAGATTAACACCAAAGAAAACTAGACCAAGATTAAACTAATGTACCAATCATACGCATGGGGATTCACGTAAGAATCAGATTCTAAGTATACAGAAACATGTTGGTCAAATAAAGCCTAACTTAACATGTAGAGGGGAGTTTAGGATCCTAGATACATGTTGAGTAATAAGTAAAGAAAATTAGAAACACACTGGATTACAAAAGTGATAGAAACATGTTGGTTTGAGGACTGAAATCTAAATTAGAACATACCAATGAAGTGAAGAAAGCAGTAACACAAACAGGAAGTAGGAGATGCACAATAGCTAGCCTTGGCTTGCAGCCGGCTAACTTAGAATAGTAGTAGCTAGCACAGAAGAGAAAGTAGAGAGTTTTTTTTTAATTGTGAGAGAGAGATTTTGAACAGATCAGTTCGTGTGTTTGTCTGTCCTAAAGAGAGCATATATATAACAAACTGAAGGATAGGTAAAATAAGGTAGGAGTCTAATTATCCAGCAATCATGGGACTTGGAATCAATTAGTGCAATCAATCAATACAAGTATTCCCTTAATTAAGGGAGTTAACTTCAAACGGTAATAAACAGGTAACAAGTAAGGAAAAAGGTAAATGTGCAAATAAGTATAGCATAGGTAATTAGGGCTAGGTTCATAAAGTTTCAATTAAGGAAACAATGTCAAGAGACAGTAAATAGTGTAATTAACCACAAAATAGGGCCTGAAAATAATTCAAAGGTCTGAAATCAGCAAAGGGTATCAATCACAGGGGATCAGGGATCCGAAATTAGTGCTGATTAAAGGAAAACCTCATGTATTTAAGAAAGTATTCAGAGTCAGAATATCGTGTGAAAATCAGTATAGTACTACTCACAATCATTCAGGTATTCAAGCATGTTAAAAAGAATAGGCTAATTTAAGGGGGGTAAACACACATTAGGCAAGAAGCAATATAATCAAAGGTTCGACACCACAACAAAGTAGGAATCAGATAGAATCAGGGCTTTAGGCCAGTACATGACATTATGAGCATGAATGCAGTAAACAAGTAATAGATAAAATCAGAATCACAAAGGGTAGTCATAATATAGGCAAAAGATGAATAGTCAGAAACCCTAATAAGTATGGTAGGGTAAAATCACATAAATAATCAAGGACTACTCATGGGAAATAGACACACATACAAATCTAAAGAAATACAGCACAAAAAGAATCAAGGACTACTCATGGGAAACAGACACACATACAAATCAAAAGAACAACTCAATAGAAATAGCACAGAATTAGAATACAGGGTTAAAACTAAAGTTTTAACATAAAAAATCGTGATTAAAAGCGATACTTAGCAAAACCGTTTAAGCAAATGAGAAAAAACACAGGCCAACAGTTAAAATTTGAAGAAATCGTTTTCGAAGAACAGTTTTAGAAAACCCTAGTTGGAAGTGAAGAACCTCTAAGGAAAAAGATAGAAAACCTTTAAGGAAAACTTCATAATAACTTGTAACAAGCATATATCTAGGGTATATCTAAAAGAATCGAAAGTTTCAAACATTAGATAAATAATGGCTATTTGTCAAATACCCCATACTAATGTATGAAACTTTCGATTCTTTTAGATCTACCCTCAGAGAAGATGAGAAGACCTCGAACATCACTGACTCGAGCCTCAGGGTCATAAACCCTACTCGGAATCAAGCTTTGGAGGCTTGAAGTAGACAGGAACACCATGGGTGCAAGGAGACAGGTTCTCGCCATTTGAGGGTCTTAGGGATGACAACACCGGCATAAGAGAGCCATGAGAAGCAAGGGTGATGGAGGTTTCAGGGTCTCCGGCGAGGGGTGGCCAGAGAAGATAAAGAGAGCCATCAGAGCTGAACAGAAAGAAGTCTCTAGAAGAGACTAGAGAGAGAGAGAGATGAGAGTAGAAAGATGTGAGTCGGTGAGAATGAGAGGGGTTGGGGGATTAGTTTGAATTAATTAAGGAAATAGGAATCTGGGCCGTTGATCTAATTTGATCAACGGCTCAGATTGGTTTGTGGTTGGGTCGGGTATGGAATTGGGTCTGGGCTATTGTGCCGTTTAAATGGGTACGGGGTCCGGTTTTAATAGGTTAGATTTAAAAATGGAAAATGGCTATTTGTCAAATACCCCATAAAATAGATAAATAATTTATAATATAGGTAATAATTATAAAAATAAAATTGATGATTAATAAAATTAAATTATCATGATTAATTAGCATTTAAAATATAAAATGACTAGTTATTGGGCCAAAATAGCATAAAACATATGATTAGGCTATAATTGCAAAGTTGTTGCAATTATAGTCAAAGAGTGCCAATCTGGCCAATTGTGAAATAATTTGATATTACCAAGGCCAAAAATAATGTATTAAGTCAAGAGATGTCTTTGGAATCATTCGTAATGTAATTTACAATTAATTATTAGAGATAAAAATACTGGATAAATTGGAAATAAATTTGTAAAAATATGAGAAATTTATGGAAAAATACCAATTGTTATGGAACTTGATTTAGAAGGTATATATGCAAATTTAAAAATAATTTGAGGAAAAATTGGGTATCAACAACAATTATTTATAATCACCTATGGGAACAATTCCCTCTTACAAGGTTAGAAAGGAGACTCACCTCGTGCCGAGCCTACTTTCCGGGTCAAGAACGCGCCCAAAACTCCATACTCGTCTCCCAAGGACTCGAAACTAGTCAAATATTGTATACATGAATTAATCTATGCTCAAAAGTATGAAATTTACATAATTAAGTAGTTATTTCAACCTACTTTGAAAAATCCCAAAAATACACCCCGGTCCCACATGCTCGGATTCCGAAAATTCTTGAAGGAAACACTTACCCATACCCTAAGGATCATTAATATATGGTGTTGTATGATTTCATAGCTAGTTAGTGGGTAATTTTCCCAAATTTCATAAAGCCCTAAGCTTTTACTCTAACCCTTGATTTTCACTAATTAAGAGGTTAATCTACCTAGGAATCATGCATTAAACTAACATTAGAGTAGAAATCACTTACCTTTCAGTAGGTTAGGTCGTTTGGCTCTTTTCCAAGCTCTCAAGGTCGACTATGGGGGAAGAAATGGGGTGAAAATGATTCTTTCCCGAGTTTTAAAGAACTCACTACCTACAGGGGTACCGCACCTGTAGCTCAAGGATTGCACCCGCGGTCTCGGGCCTGCGAGAAAATTCTCACACCTGCGGAAGAGGGGCAATGGGCCTGGGCTCGCACCTACGGAGAGGAGCTCGCACCTGTGGCTCCGCTCCTGTGGATATTATCCGCACCTGCGAGAAATGGGCAGCCTCACCTGAAGCCGCACCTGTGAGGCAAGGACCGCAGGAGCAGTCTCGCACCTGCGACTGGGCAACCGCACCTGCGGTCACACCAGATCAGGTGCACCAGCAACTGCTTCAGTTGGTTTTTGACCTTGTTTGGTGCCCGAGAGGCACCTAGGCCCACCCGAGCCCCCGTCCAAATAAAACAGCAAGTCCCAAATCATAATACAGACTTGCTCAAGCCTTCAGAACGCCCAAAACAACGCTAAAACTCAAAATCACACCTCAAAACCCCTACAATCAAACTTAGGAACTTTAAGTTCTTGAATTTGCTAACAATGCCCCGAATCGACCTATACTTCTCGGAATGACACCAAATTTTGCAAGCAAGTCATAGATGACATAACGAAACTATTCCCAATCTCAAAATTCCGTCTGGACCTCGATAACACAAAAACACGTGCCAAACCACAATATGAACTTAAGGAAACTCTGATTATGCTATTGGGCGCTGAAACTCTCTCGGGTCATCCAAAACCCATTCCGAACATATGCCCAAGTCCGAAATCATCATACGAAGGTACCAGAACCGTTGAAACTCAATTCCAAGGTCGTTTACTCAAATGTTGACCGAAGTCAAACTTGGCCTTAAAGACCAACCTTAAGGAACCAAGTGTTCCTATATCACTCTAAACGCTTCCGAATCCCGAACCACCCGTCCCCGCAAGTCATAGATCACAATAAGCCACTATGGGAAGTTTCATTTTGGGGAACGGGGTCCTAAACGCGAAATGTTCGGCCGGGTCGTTACACACGTGCTACTGGATCAGCTGGATAGTCACCCCCTCCCCTTGCTAGAGCCTTAAGAGGTCGAGGCCGAGGTAGAGGCCGAGGAAGGGCGCGTGCCACAGCTAGAGCACCTGTCAGAGCAGCACTTGAGAAGCCACCAGTAGGTCCAGTTGGGGGACAGGCATCGAAGGTGCCTGTTGTTTAGTGCAGTTCCTGAGCATGTTTGGTATATTGGCACAGGCGGGATTGATCTCCGTTGCACCAGCTACTTCAAATATTAGGGGAGGAGCTCAAATTCGCGACGCCCGTACTTCAAAGCAGCGGGTTCACATTGGTCAGGTTCCAGGTGTGGTGTCGGCACAACCTGTTAGTCTGGTTCAGCCTGAGGTCAGGACAGGGGAATCAGAAAAAGTACAAAAGAGACTTGAGAGGTTTAAGAGGTATAGTCCACCTACTCTCAGTGGCACAACTTCAGAGGATGCCCAAGGATTTCTAGAAAAGTGTCACTGTATTCTTCGCACCATGGGTATTGTGGAAGTGATCAGAGTTTCCTTTACTATATTTCAGCTGGCAGGCGCAGCGTATCAGTGGTGGCAAGCTTATGAAGAAGGTAGACCAGCCGATGCAATGCCAACATGGGCTCAATTTTCGGAAATATTTTTGAATAAGTTTTTTCCCCAAAATCTCCGTGATGTGTGGCGCACAGAGTTTGAAAGGTTGCGTCAGGGCACTATGATAGTGTCAGAATATGCTATCAGGTTCAGTAAGTTAGTCTGTCATGCACCTATCTTGGTTCCTACAGTTAGAGAGCGAGTCCGCAGATTCATTAAGGGCTCAATTATGATCTTAAAATATGCATGGCTCGACAGTTGCAAACTGATACTCCGTTTCAGGAAGTACTGGAGATTGCGAGGAGGATTGAGAGTGTTATAGGTGAGGAAAGGGAGTCTAAGGAAGCCAAAAGGTCTCGAGGCCCTGGAGGGTTTAGTGGATTTTACTCTTCAGCTATGGCCCATTATGGAGGAGGCTCGACCAGTCGGCCAACTCAGTCAGCACATCAGATTACGCGGGGTACTCCAGTAAGTTCTTATGGTGCACCACTGACACGAGATTCCTACAACGGCTATTCCAGTTATTCTGCACAAATTTAGTATGAGCAGCCGCGACCACAGAGGGGTTGCTATGAGTGTGGTGATACTAGGCACATCATGAAAGACTGTCCGAGACTTGGGAGAGGCAGATTTCATCAGGGCACTCAAGCTACGAGCCCCATTTCAGTTACTACTCTACCTACATATCCAGTTAGGGGTGGAGGCAAAATGGGTAGAGGGCGCCCTAGAGGGAGGGGCCCAACCCATTGATATATTTTCTATGGTATGACTGAGGCCAATACACTAGATGCTGTCATTTCAGGTACGATCCCGATTTGTTATAAAAGGGTATTTTTTTTCTTAATTTGATTTAGTTCTGAATATTGAGGTGAGTCCTCCTATTATGCTCCGCTTATGGGTGAGCTTCGTAATTTTGTGACCCACTTATATATTTATCCCTGTTGGGAGATTCGATGATGTTAACCTGTGTCTATCATTTTTATTTTGTACACTATGGAGGGCTATAAGTCCAAAAGCGACTTTCTATTACTCTCTACAGTTGATGTGATTTTGAAATAATTGATTTCAATTTTATGAATTATATTCCCTATTGGTATGGGGGGTTCATTATGTGTTATGACAAAAGTTTACGAAATTTATTGAAAAAAAGAAAGAAAGGAAATTGAAATTTCAGTTGGCACAATGTGCAAAATACTTGTGATTCAGAGTTGAGTACAAGATCCTCACATTTTATATGCGCTGTGAAATATTTATACCGGGCTACAAGCTGCGGTGGAAGTTATGTAAGGACGAGGTCCTTGTGGTGAAATATTTATGAGTGTAAATTCTTCCTTTGTTAAGTTTATTTTGTACTATAGTACTAATAGGGAGTTATGCCTGATAGACTTATGTGATAATTCTTTTACATGTTTATGTGCCATGATTGTGCTGTAATTTTTGAGTTGTAGCCTACCAGGTGAGTGCCCAGGTGGCGTTAAACGTGACTCGTTAAATCAGGCAAATAGTTATGAGGTCTTCATGCCTCACATTCTGTTGTTAGTGTTGTGAAAAAAATTTGAAACGAGATAATGGTTAATATGAGATTAATAGATGATGCTGGAATTAATTATGAACAACTTTTTAGACCAGAGATGTGGTGATGGGCCTACATATGATGTGCTTCATGTCCTAATACCATTATGATAATGCAGTGTTTGTAATGCTGAGAATTTTGTTATTGATATATACATTGTGGTGCTTTATTGGGTTGTGGATGTGTTGCTAGGAGTTGTTTTGGTGTTACTCTAGCAGGTGGATAGGCCCATTTACAGGGGAGACTCTGCTGAAATTTCTGAAAATTTTGGGAGTTAGAAGTATTTGGGAGATTGATATGTGTGAAAGAAGAGAAAAATTATGTTATGTGTTTGAGGGCAGACTCTATTTCTCATTCAAGGATGAATGATCCTAAGCATGGGAGAATGTAACACCCCAGAAAATTTTTGATGTGTGCATAAGCATGAGTTTCTATAGCCAGTTGAGACTAATATCGTGCGTTGTTGTGACAATTAGGCCTTATGGAAATATTGGAGTGTAAGATATTGATCTTAAAGCTTACAAATATGAATAAAAGAAATAATCTCAAATGAGATGACATTGTCGGGCTTATCTTAAATACGGTAGCGTGGAATCAACCATGAGTATATGTGTAGAAGTAAAATCATCAATTTGATAACCTGAGAATAATTCTTAGAACGTTCGAGGACGAACGTTTGTTTAAGAGGTGGAGAATGTAACGACCCAACTTGTTGTTTTAAGATTTTACGCCCCGTTCGGCGGCATAAGGTCTCGAGCAGCTTCGTAATATTTATTATGACTCGCGTGTGTGATCGAGTTTAGTTTTCGGAAGATTCTGAATTTAATTTAAAGAAAAAATCTCATTTTGAAGTTTAAATGGAAAGAGTTGATTAGAGATTTGAATCTTGAGCAAATGACCTCGGAATGGAGATTTGATGATGTCAATAGCTTCGTATGGTGATTTCGGATTTAGGTGTATGTTTGGATTTGGATTTGAAAGTCCGTAGGACAATTCTACGCATTTTGGCGAAAGTTGGAAAATATAAGATTTTGAAAAAGTCCGATCGAACGGTGAAATTTTGATAATGGGGTCAGATTTCGATTCCGAAAATTGGAACAGCTCCGTTAAGTCAACTCGCATGCAAAATTTGAAGTCATTCGGAATTGATTTGATAGGTTTCGGTGCAAAATATACAAGTTGGAAAATTTGAAAACTCATATTTCGATTCACGGCGCGATTCGAAATTTTAGTGTTGTTTAGCGTGGTTTAAAGCATCGAATAAGTTCGTATTGTATTATGTGACATGTTGGAATATTTGGTTAAAGTCTCGAGGGGCTCGGATGAGTTTCGGAGTGGTTTCAGACCATTTTTAGGCCAATTTAACTTGCTGGTTTTTCTTTTGACAGCAAGGTTTCAAAATTCTGATGCGAGGAGCCTACATTGGAAGCTTATATCTCGAAATATATAAGGAATCTGAAACTTTGGAAAAATATGAAAGTTGTAGCCCTTGCATTCGAGTTTCCAAAAAGTTAAATCATTCATCATTTGGATATTTGTACAGAAAGTTATGATCGACTGAATGAAGGCTGGTAAAGCTGTTTTTTAATATCCCCAGAAATTTCTGATGCGAGGAGCCTACTTTAGAAGCTTATATCTCGTAATCTTTAAGGAATCTGAACATTTGCAAAACATGAAAGTTGTAGCCCTTTGATTCTAGTTTCCGGAAAGTTAAATTATTCATCATTTGGATAATTGTATAGAAAGTTATGATCGATTAAATAAAGTCCGGTAGTAGTTTATTTTTGCCCGAAAATCATGGAAAGTTGCATTTCATACATGCGACTTGCCTAGGCAGAATGCCTAAAAACGGGAGTCAGCCATATTTTTACTCATTTTTGAGTTTTGATTCTCGGATTTGGGCGATTTTGAGTGAGAAGTCATGGAAAATCTTGAGGTAAGTCACTTGTGATCATTTCTACTCCATAATATTGAACTATCATCGAATAATCCGACTAGATTATATATTTTTGAGGTGTAAATTGGGGATTTGGGCTTAGGGATTTGGAAACGAAAATTAAGATTTGGAGGTCGAGTTGTTATCGGAAATTGATAAAATTGGTATGGTTGAACTCGTATCGGAATGGATGTTCGGATTTTGTGAAATTTATGTTGGGTCAAAAGGCGGGCCCCGCATAATTTTTTAATGTGAAATTTTAAATCTGCGTTTTATTATCCGAAATTATTTCCTATGAATTTTAATGAAGGTATGCAATTAATTTGGATAGATTTGAGCGGTCCGGAGGTCAATTCAAGCAAGAAGGCGATTTTGGAATATCGGCCTAACTTCAAAAAGGTAATTGTCTTGCTTAACCTCAAGTGGGGGAATTACCCCTTAGGTATCAAGTCTTATGTGCCATTTGTGAAACGTGAAAAGCCGTGTACGTGATGTGGCGAGTACGTGCTCGGGCTTTATATGTGTAAAATATATTGAATTAAAGTCTTAGACATATTGTGTAGTAAATTAGATAATTGTTGGCATATATTTAATCATCTAACTGCCATGCCTCGAATCACATTTATTGAACTTGTTTTTATACGACAATTCGATGTAATTATTATTTGTATATTTTTGTGAATTCTGCGAGTTAGATGGTTTGATATTTTTTTTGGAATTTAGTTTCATTATGAATTTTTTCCTATGCAAATAAAATTAAGAAAGCTTAAGAAGGAGTGTTAGTATAATTATCTAAATTTGGATTAATGAAGGTTTTGCTTTTTGCTGAATAATTTCTATCTTTGTTGATTGTTTTTGTGGTGTTATACACATTGCGTGGAGCCTTTGGCTATTTGATGTGAAATTAATTGATTTAGTTGTATCTTTGGAATTTCCTTGTGGCCATTTGGAAAATTGTGATATGAATTGATTTTGTCATGTTGCCGTGATAATTTTTCGCATAAATTATTGTGTCGTGCGAGTTGTTATTTTTAGGATATAAGAGTGACATTCCAATGTTGATATTATGTGGGTATAAGGGTGGCATTTCACTATTGTTGTGTTTGTTGAAATATTATCTGGGCGGAGCGATAATGGCGGCTATTAGGGAGTGATAAGGGTGGCTATTGTAAGGGATGATATGTGATGTTGTTGAGTGGTTACATTGGTGATTTTATGTCATGTTGTGATTTTTCTTGTGTTTATTTTTATATCGTGTGCAGTTTGTTTTGTTGTTGGTAGATTGATAATATCCTGATTTATGTTGAAATTGGGAGTCTGTGGCCATTGCCAGGCGGATTATGATATGAAATGTGGGCACGAGGTGTCGTGAGTAAATAATGATGATATTAGCATGCTAATCATCTGTGCAGTTGCGATATGAAATGAGGGCACGAGGTGCCAGGGAAATATGATGATTTAATTATAGGCACGAAGTGCCGTTGAAATGTAGAAGTGGGTTGAGACCCGTGTTTATGAAAAATATGAAAATAGGCTGAGACCCGTAGTTGTATGATTATGAAATGAAGTGTCACATGGTGAATTTTTAATTGAAAGAATTATATTCAACATATTAATTTGGAAGTATTTTTATTCAAAAGATTTATTTGAAAGAATTACATTCGAAAGGTATTTTTTTGAAGAAATTATATTTGAGAGAGATTTATTTAAAGGAAGTATATTTGAAAGATATTTATTTGAAGGAATTATATTTGAAAGAGCTTTATTCGGAAGAATTATATGTGAAAGATATTTATTTGAAATACTTGATTTAATTGGGTGTACTTAGATTCATAAACTGTTGAACGTTATGAATGGTGTTCTTGTTGCCCTTATTGTTATTTGTTTTCTATTATTTTGTATATTCTATTGCACGGGCTATTAGACTAGTGAGTGTCTATACTGTACCTCGTCTCTACTCCACGTGGATAGTCTTGATACTTACTGGTACCGACCGTGGTATACTCATATTATATTTCTGCACATTTTTGTGCAGAGCCACGTATTGGAGATATCGGACTCGGATAGAATTAGAGTGGGATCGTAAGGATTCACGTATTGTAGTCTTTTCATTTCATTGTACTGTTAATTTTCAATCAAATAATATTGTATATTCGGTCCTCATGATAATCAAGAAAATATTTGAACAAAAATCCTCAAAACCCGGAGTCAACAGTCATGAGCACTAAATAGGACACAAAATATGATACAGTACTTCCTTATGTGATGACCCAAGGGGTCATTTTATGAATTACGACTCCATTCTAGGCTTATTAGCCATAAAAAGACTAATTTTAATTATCTCGATTTGCGTGTCAGTCCAGGCGTGAAACTGGAAAGCTTTTATGTGAATATATAAGAAATAATAATTTTTAGAATTAAAATTTGGTTTTAGTTGACTTGAGTCAACATTTTTAGTAAATGGATCCGGATCTATGTTCCAACGATCCCGGGAGGTCCGCAGTAAAATATGGTACTTGGGCGTATGCCCGGAAATGAATTCCGAGGTCCCAGCCTTAGAAATAAATTTTTGAAAGAAATTATTTTGCTGAATTATTAATGAAATAAAGAAAAGAATTAATGTTTGAAACCATTGGTATCGGGCTCATATTTTGGTTCCGGAGCCCGGTACAGATTTTTTATAGTATTGGAATGCTAACTGTGAATTTTGGTGAGAATCGAAGTTTATTTGACGTGATTCGGACGTCCGGTCGAGAAATAGTGAAATTGAAGTGTTCTTGAGAAAAATGATGAGTTTTGAGGTTTACTTCATAGTTTTACATGTTATTTTTATGATTTGATGACACGAGAAAGTTCATATGATATTTTTAGACTTGCGTGCATGTTTGGTTTAGAGCCCCGAGTGCTCGAGTGAGTTTCGAATATGTTTGGGTTGTGTTGCGCTCGTTCTTTCTTATGCTTCGACGTCGTTTCTTCAAGCATGAATGATATCATATTGAATAAATAAGCTTCAATTTTTATTTTGAATGAAGTATTAGATCCGTATCGTAATTACGGACCCGTAGCAAAAAGAATCGTTGAATTTGAATATCGTATGAGAGTTTTATGGTCATTTTACTAAGGTTGCCATATTTTTAGATTAATTACGAAATTGCCACTGGCAGCGTATTTAAAAATCTGCACTATTTGCAAATATTAAAACCTACATATCTCATTCATTATAAGATTTAAATTGAGTGATTCAAAAGCCAAACTTTATCAGAATTTCACAAGGAATCCATTGGAGACATAAAAATTGAGTTTTGGGATCGTTTGGTACAATAAAAGGGGCAGAATAGCTGGCAAAAAAATATATAAAACTAGGGTATATTCATTCGGTCATATTTTTAGTTGGGGAGCTCGGATTTGAGTGATTTTCACCATAGGGATTAGGGTATGTGTTCTCTACTCATTTTTTTGGTTATATTTCAATTACCCAATGTTTTTCATCACTTTTAAATCAAAAACTAAGAATTTTCATGGTAAAAATTGAGGGTTTGGGTAGAATTAGGGAATTTTTTAAAAATCAAATTTTTACCTCGAATTGCGGCCGGATTTCGAAACTAATTGTATATTCGGGCTCGTGGGTGAATGACTAAACGTAATTTGGTCTGAATCCCCAATTTGGACCAAGCGGGCCCGGGGTCGGGTTTTAACTTTTTTTGAGAAAACTTAGGAAAAATTTTAATTTTCAGTAAAGTTAGTTCTTTTAGCATTAATTAATGATATTAAGTTAATTATGGTTACATTCGAGTGTATTGGAGGTGAATTCAAGAGGAAAAGCTATAATTGAACAGTGAGTGGCCTGCGAAGTTGAGGTAAGTACTTGGTTTAACCTTGACTTTAGGGAATAGGAATCCCCAACCTGATTGTTATGTGAAATTTCTTGTGTGTAGTGTATAGGTGAGGTAACGAGTACCTGTGCACTACCAAATTGTTGTTTACTATAATCCCTTTTCCGTTTTCCATTTATTTGCTTCCCAGCTTGACTGTTTTATGAGTGATGAGGTTTATATGGTCAAGTGATAATCTTTGCTGTAATAAATCTAAGACCTGAATAAGAGTCACATGTACTTTTGTCTTGATGTTATATAGATCAATGTAACGACCCGGTCGGTCGTTTTGAGAGTTAGCGACCCGATCCCCTAATAACTACTTTTCCCATGTCTGTTTATGCTTTTGGAAATTGTCGGAACGTTTAGTCGTGGATTTCGGAGAGTTTTTGGACACGTAGTCCTTATGAGTGAGTTAAGCTGTAGAAATCGGGCCATAGTTGGAACTGTGTGAAGATGGATCCGTATTGGAATTTCGTCGACCCCGATAGCTCCTTTGGGTGATTTCGGGGTTCAGAGCGTGTCAAGAATGTGTTTTCGAGGTCTGTAGTAGATTTAGGCTTGAATTGGCGAAAGTTATAATTTCGGCGATTTCGGCCGATTGGTGAAATTTTGATATCGGGCTCAGAATGGTATTTCGAGAGCGGTTGTAGGTTCGTGGTGTCATTTATTACCTGTGTGTAAAATTTGAGGTCATTCGGACTACTTTTGACGTGTTTCGGCATCGGTTGTAGATTTTGGAATTTCATAAGTTTTTAGGCTTGAATCCATGCATATTGTGTGATTTTGATGTTATGGGACGTGTTTTGAAGGCTCGACTAAGTTTGAATGAGGTATTAGGACTGGTTGGCAAGTTTGGTTGAGGTCGCGGGGGCCTCGGGTGTGTTTCGGGTGCTCAAACGGGCATTTTAAGCCTTGTGTATTTTGCTGGTTCTCTGGTGTTATTGCAGCAGCTTTTTCTTCATTGCGATTGCGTGAGAGAATCCGCGATTGCGTAGAGTAGGTGGAGTCAGGCAGATTTTTGTTCTCTACGATCGCATAAAGAGGTTCGCGATCGCATAGGTTGGGTAGCTTAGCCACTGCATTCGCGAGGGCACCGTTGCGTTCGTATAGAAGAATTTAGGCAGCAGGTGTTTGAGCATATCTCTACGCGGTCGCGTGAAGCCAACCGCGATCGCATAGGTCTGTGTAGGTTGAGGGACGCGTTCGTGAACAGATCACTGCGTTCGGTAGAGGAAATTTTAGGTGTGTATTTGTTCTACTCCGCGATCGCGACTGCGGGTCCGCGATCGCACTGAAGAAGAACTGGGCAGAATCATAAAAGACCCAAAATCGAGGGTTTAAACCATTTTTCATATTTTGAACTTGGGAGCTTGGAAAAGTGCAATTTTTGGGAAGATTTTCACCTGGGCAATTTGGGTAAGTGATTCCTAATTGGTTTAGACTAATTCCCATGATTATACTCTTAAATTTATCCTTTAAATTCGAATTTATGGTGGAAAATTGAGGGAAAAGTTTGGTAAAGTTCCTAGGCCAAATTTTTGAGTTTTGATCGGGATTTTGATATTCGATTTGAGTAATTCTTATATGGTTAGAGTCATGAGTGAATGGATGTTCAGAATTTATAATTTTTACCCGATTTTGAGACGTGGGCCCGATGGACTTTTTGGGCAATTTTCCTAATTTCGCGTGTTAGCGTCGAAATAATTAGATATATTGATTCCTTGAAGTGATATTTACATTATGCAATTGGATTGAATAGATTTGGGACATTCGGAGTCAGGTACTCGTGGCAAGAGCGTGGTTTTGAGTTGAGTAGCGCAGTCGAGGTAAGTGGCTTGCCTAACTTTGTGTTGGGGACTTCCCCTTAGGTTGTTTTGATACTATTTGTTATATGGGCGCCATGTACGTGAGGTGACGAGTACGTACACGAGCCATTGTTGCTTAATTCCATTTTTCCTATCCATGCCATAAATCATTTTACTCCTTTTCACTGTTTAATGTGCTACTTGTGTAGTTTAGATTAGGAAGAAGAATGCTTGCCTGTTTTACCTAAATTCCCTATTTGATACAATGTGCACCATGTTAGTTAGTCTTTACCTTGTTGTTGTCTGTGATTCTTTCCTGAGCTGTTTAAATACACAGTATCCGGCATTCATTCACATTGCATATCTAAATTGGGACTCGGACGTATCCCAGGAGCTTTCCCCCTGTACTGCATATTTAAATTGGACCTACGGACGCATTCCGTGAGCTTTCTCCCTGTACTGCATATTTAAATTGGGACTACGGACGTATTCCGGGAGCCTTCCCCTTGTACTGAATAATCATTTGAAACTACGGGACGATATCCCGGGAGATTTCACTTTGTGATATATATTATGTTGACCCGAGGATTTTCTTACTGTAAACTTATATTGTTTTTCTTAAACTGTTTACTGTAGACATTACCTATCTTTTGTACTATTTTAAATTGACTTATTTAGAAATCCGGTAGAGCCTTAACCTGACCTCGTCACTACTTGACCGGGGTTAGGCTTGGCACTTACTGGGTACTAAATGTGGTGTACTCATGCCCTTTCCTGCACATGTTTTTCGTGTGCAGATCCAGGTACAAGCTATAAGCCTCGTGGTTAGTTGTTGTTGCTGATTGTGGGAGACTGCAAGGTATTTTTGTCGCGTCCGCAGAATCCTCCGAGTCTCCTTCTATTCTATCTTGTAGAAACGTTCTTATGTACTTTTCCAGTTTTTATTAGAGCTAAAGTAGTGTTAGAAGCTTGTGACTGTTTGTGATATTCCGGGTTTTGGGAAGTTACATTTTGTACGTGCCAAGTGGCGATGTTTCATTAGTAGATTTACTTTATTCCGTATTTATTTTGTTTTTTCTCTTTAATACCTTTATCGCAATTAGGCTTACCAAGTCGTAGAGACTAGGTGCCGTCACGATGTCTTTCGGAGGGTAAATCGGGTCGTGAAAAGTTAGTATCAGAGCGTCTAGGTTCATAGGAGTCACAAGTCACAAGTCGATTTATTAGGGTCTCGTGGATCGGTACAGAGATGTTCGTACCTATCCGCGGGAGGCTATGTAACTGTTAAGAACAATCATATTTCTTTTATTTCCTTGTCGTGCGAGTTATTCACATCAAAAAAATTCTAAAATTCTATTTTATTCTTTCCCACGGATGGTGAGGACTCGTACTGGGAGGACCGACGACCAGGCACCGAGCCCCCTGCCACAGCCGTCAGAGGCCGATGTCGGGGTAGAGGAAGACCATGCGGTGCAGCCCGAGCACCGGCGAGAGTAGCGACAGGGGAGCCTATAGCATCCCCAGCTGGAGAGCCGGCACATGAGGACCCTATTGCTGTTCCAGCCTTACAGGAGACTTTAGCTCAATTCATGAGCATGTTCAGCACTCTAGTTCAGGCTGGACTACTTCCGATAACTCCCGCTACATCTCAGACTCCCGCAGCCCGCACTCCTTAGCAGAGGGGCCAGGTTGATCAGGCCCTGGAGTATATTCCTATGCCCCTATGTCACGACCCAAATTTCCCTCCGTTGAGTATCGTGATGGTACCTAGTCATAGGGACTAGGTAAGCCTAACATTTCCACTGAACAACAACAATAATAAAGGAATTTTAACAGTTTCGAAATATAAATCTTGACAGAGTTTAAAATTTCCAAAAACCCGATATATACAAGTCATAAGCTCTACGACATCATTCAACCAAATCAAAATACAACTGTCTAGAAATAATAAGTATAGTTGACATAAACAGGAAGGTGACTCCGAAGCCTCGAACGCAACAGCAGGTTTACCTTGAGTCTCCTCATCAGCGATCCATGCAGCTAACAATAACAATAACCTGGATCTGCACACAAAAATGTGCAGAAGTGTAGTATGAGCACTCCACGGCGGTGCCCAGTAACTATCAAGACTACCCTCGGTGAAGTAGTGACGAGGACTAGTCAAGACACCAGTGGTCTAATAAGTAAAAAGACATAAATGTACCAATGACCGAAACATAGAATCTATCTAAAGATTTTTCGCTATAAATAATGGTACGATCGAATAATATGGAAGAAAATTCAATAATTATGATGAACGGACAGCATAATAGAAACACGCAAAGAAAATGGAAATAATGCAAGCCAAATGTCGGGAACAACAACCCAATAAAACACTAGCAACTCATCACTGCATCAATTTATTCACGTCAGGCCTTAGCCAATAAATTCAGTAAAACTGGTCAAACCTTCGAGTGGAAAACCTTTAAATCGTGAGTTTATTTCGAAAGTTTTAAGGATTGAATCATTTCGGAATATAGAAATTTCTTCCTTGAAACATACTTTCTCTGAATGTATATTTATATATTTTTATAAGAGAAATCATTAAAACATAGTCTCCTCAAAATACGTGGTGTTCAAATATACTTTCTAAAATACTGCTCTTTCAAATATAATCAAAATACGTGGTGTTCAAATATACTTTCCCAAATACTGCTCTTTCAAATATCATCAATATACGTGGTGTTCAAATATACTTTCCCAAATACTGCTCTTTCAAATATCATCGAAATACGTGGTGTTCAAATACACTTTCGAAATAGAGTCCTTCAGACATAACTTTTCCTCGAGATAATTGCTTTTCAGCTATACTTTCCAATATATATATATATATATATATATATATATATATATATATCTTTCGATCCAAATCTCCTCAATGATAAAACCACCGGAACTCAGTCCGCAACTCAAAATTTGTCATGCAATGCAGTACAGGGGGAAAGCTCCCGGAATCTCGTCCGTAGTCCAAATTTAAATATGCGATGCAGTACAGGGGGGAAGCTCCCGCATCTCCGTCCGTAGTCCCAATTTAAATATACAATGCAGTACATGGGGAAAGCTCCCGGATCTCCATTCGTAGTCCCAATTTAGATATGCAATGCAGTACAGGGGGAAAGCTCTCGGATCTCGGTCCGTAGTCCCAATTTCGATATGCAATGCAGTACAGGGGAAAAATCAACATGGTCAGTCATTAATTAAACCTAAGTAGTACCTAAGGGGAAAATTATTTAAATTACAATGTACGACTCACGGGCATGCTTGACCAACGTATAGATATTCCAATTACTTGTTAGACAATTATAGGGCGAGATTATACTAGTTTTTGTCACATAGGCAGTCTATGAAGAAAGATATAGTATAACGGTAGGAAAAACAAAGTCTTCATTTAAGTCAATTAAGATCATATAAGAAACAAGGAATACTAGACAAGTAATTCTAATTTGAGAAGGAAGAGATGAAACTAGAAATCAGGAATTCAGATATAACAATTTCAATTCATACACGGGGAACATAAGGACCTAAAATCCCTTCAGGGAAATCTATTTGCAAATAAGCCCGAGTACGCACTCGTCACCTCGCGTACGTGGAATACAATAAACATAGAAGACTCAATCCTAAGGAGTAGTTCCCCCACACAAGGTTAGGCAGGATACTTACCTCAAAGACGACAACCCGATACTCAAAAATAGACTTCTCAAGGGGGAAGACCTCCGGACGGCTCAAAATCAACTAAAACAACTTCAAAATACATATAAAACGCATAAGGAATTATTCCAAATAATAAAGTCTCAATCTTTACAATATTATAAAAATCGATGCAAAACTCGACCCCCGGGACCACACCTCGGAACCTGATAAATTTTACGAATTCCGATTACCCATTCCGATACACACCCATACTAAATTTATTCAATTCCGATAACATTTGGTCTTACAAATGATGATTTTTCATTTTAGAAGTTTTCTTTCAAAACTCACAATTCCCTCAACCCAAAACACAAATTAAATGATAAAAACAAGAACTTATTCATGAAATATAATTAATTATAGTGGAAGAACACGTACCCATTAGATTTGCGTGAAAACCCATCAAAATCGCTTCCAAATCCGAAGTCCAAAGCTCAAAATGTGAAGAAAATAGATAACCCTCATTTATATGAATCTGCCCAGGAGATCTGCACCTGCCACCCCTTAACCTCACCTGCGCAATCCGCACTTGTGCTCCTACCCACACCTGCGCCAAAGAATCGGCTCTGCGAGGGCTGCACCTGCGATCCAAAGCTCCACACCTGCGGAGGGCAGCCCTGTTTGCTTATTCTTGCACCTGTGTGCTCTTTACCGCACCTGCGAAGCTCGCACCTGCAGTACCCTATCCGCAAGTGCGACCACACCAAACTAGCAGCACCAGCTGCATTTCCAAATTTCAAGCCTTCCGATAACCGTCCTAAACCATCCCGAGCCCCTCGGAACCTCAACCAAATACACCAATAGGTCACAAACCAACGCATGAACACCCAAAACAACATTAAATAACCGAATAAATCTCGAATTCAAGCCTAGAATTTCTAAATTTCAAAAAATACGCCAACGATGCCAAAACCAACCCAAACCATATCTGAATGACCTGAAATTTTGTGCACACGTCACAAATGATGCTACGAACCTATTTCGACTTCTGAAATTCCATTCCGACCCCGATATCAAAATTTCACCCATCGGCCGAAATCCTAACTTTCACCGAATCACCTCAAATCACTCTACGGACGTCCAAATCCAATTCCGGACACGCGCCTAAGTCCAAAATCATCACATGAAGCTGTTGACATTAACCAAAACTCATTCTGAGGCCGTCTACACAAAACCTCCGGTCAACTTTCTTCACTTAAGCTTCAAAATTTGAAAATTCTCTCCCAAACAGACTCTGGATTAACCAGTAACTGAATCTAACCACGCACACAGGTCGATATAAACAAAGTGAGGCTTCTTATGGCCTTATACCACCGAACGGAGCTTAAATTCTCAAAATGACCGGTCGGGTCATTACGTCCTCCCCCTCTTAAAACAAACGTTCGTCCTCGAACGTGCCAAGATTTACCTTGAACTCATCCACTCACTGATTGTACACTTCTGACACATACCCGCGAGTGATCCCACGTCACCCAAACCTACATAAGCCCGATGACACCATCACAACTGCAATATAGCCTTCTTATCACCATCGATAAGCCTTATAGCTCAATTCATCACCTCCTACTCATTTCCAAAAGACCCGATTCTAAATCCATATCCGGCATTAGCCTCAACCAGCTGCATCAACTCAGATCTACGCCCATTAGGCACGGTCTGAAAGAACTCTTCCAAGTCCCATAATACTGATAATGATGCAATAAACACGAAGACTTTATCATTAGACACCCGAATCACAGAGTCACAACTAGCACCACTGGACACACATCCCGAAAACTAAACTAAAAAAGCACATAACGAAATGACTGAGTATGAAAATAGAAGCATATAAAGGTACTATCAAACAAGCCCATAGGCGTAACTCTCTATCAATACTCACTTAAAAGAGCAATATAACAAGGAAGAGGCAAGGCATATGAACAAATCACAAGGATCCCATTATGATATAACTTCCACTCTGGTACTCAACTCGGTCCAAACATATCAAATCACAAAGAATCACGAGGGTCCTCCCTCAACTCTATGTCACATGCCGAATATATAGCATACCAATAGAAATCTCCCGCTAATTCGTCTCAGCTAATAAAATCATAGCGCTCACTTTACTCACATCTCAATGGAGTATCAAATCACAGCTCGTAAACAATTTACTTAGGAGAATCACATAAAGCTTACCACGAAGGACAACATGGACTCACTTCCAGTTTCACCACTAGCAAGGATGAATATAACAATGATAGACACGGGCTACTACTCATAAAATCTCCCACCAGGAGCAAACACATAAATAGAGTGCAAAACATAAAGCTCACTTATAAATGAACAACAAATAATGGAAAATCGTCCTAACCAACATGACTATAGTGAAATACAATGGTACCCCACTTTAGCACATCAAGACATACCTGGGTGATGATATCTGGCACAACGACCTTTAGCCTACTATATGCCCCCCTCTTGGGCGCCCTTACCCACCTGAATACCCTGCTATAACACACCTTACCTGAATCCTGCAACAATGTCTCACCCTTTGGCTAACATCTCCACACTGAAAAACAATCTCTCTGCCGACGTGGCTGTGGAAAACATACAATATCGATCCTATGAGACCCATGAGTACCTGAAAAGCCCCTATGCGGAGCTTGTAATGCAAACTGACTTGGTTGACCCAAAATTCTCTATCATAACGTACCTTGGTTCCATAATAAGGAACAATAGATTACTCCGGTCTACGAGGCCTACTTGCCTCCCTCAAACATCTCCGAAAACTGAATCCATGCTAGTGAAGCTAACTCGGCCAGGTTACCCAACTCATATGCCGCCACCACTGATCAATCCACTACTCTGAATTAGATACGTGAAAAAAGCGATCCGGCTCGTGTGCACAACACCCGAAATGCGAAGAATATAGTGACACTCCCCCCAGGAAACCCGGGGCACCATCTGCCGGCAATTCACTAAAAGATAGAAGGGTGGTACTTCCGGTACCCCTCAAGTCCAAGGTATTCTTCCTCTGATGTTACTGCCCTAACCACGGGCTGAACTGAAACCACATGTCGTGCTGCCATGACAACTAGAACCTGACCAATATGATCTCACTGCTCTGGAGTGTAGACGGTGTGAGTCTGAACTCCTCCCCTGATCCGTGTAATAGCCGGTGAACTAGAATCAATCTGGCCTGATTCAATGTACCAATTATTCTCAAAACTATGTCTAGGCCTCCTGAAGTCCAGGGAAGCAACAGGCACCCCTAGTACCTCTTCCCCAACTAGAACTAATGGCGACTCCTCAACGGCTGCTCTGGTAGGCACTTTAACTACGGCACGTGCTCCTCGTTGGCCCCTGTCTCTGACCCTTGCGACACTTGCTTCGGGGTGACATCATCAAGAACCGCCATTCGTGTCCTCACCATTGGTGAGAGAATGGAACGGTAATTTTAAACTTCAAGATCAATAAACTCGCACGATAGGAATGAAGGAACTGAAATTTTCCTTATAGTTCTGTAGCCTCTCAAAGATAAGTATGGACGTCTCCGTACCGATTCACAAGACTCTACTAAACTCGCTTATGACTCGTAGCACCTAACCTAGAGCTTTGATACCAACTTTTCACGACCCAAATTTCCCTCCGTTGGGTATCGTGATGGCACATAGTCTTAGGGACTAGGTAAGCCTAACATTTCCACTGACCAACAACAATAATAAAGGAATTTTAACTGTTTCAAAATAGAAATCTTGACAGAGTTTACAATTTTTCAAAAACCTGATAAATACAAGTGATAAGCTCTATGACATCATTCAACCGAATCTAAATAAAACTGTCTAGAAATAATAAGTACAGTTGACACAAAATGGAAGGTGACTCCGAAGCCTTCGAACACAGCAGCAGGTTTACCTTGAGTCTCCTCATCAACGATCCATGCAACTAACAATAACAATAACCTGGATCTGCACACAAAAATGCGCAGAAGTGTAGTATGAGCACACCATGGCGGTGCCCAGTAAGTATCAAGACTAACCTCGGTGAAGTAGTGACGAGGACTAGTCAATACACCACTGGCCTAATAAGTAAAAAGACATAAATGTAGCAATGACCGAAACGTAACATATATCTAAAGATTTTTCGATATAAATAATGGTACGATTGAATAATAAGGAAGAAAATTCAATAATTACGATCAACGGACAGCATAATAGAAATACACAAAGAGAATGGAAAGAATGCAAGACAAATGTCGGGAACCACAACCTAGTAAAACACTAGCAACTCAGCACTGCATCAATTTATTCATGTCAGGCCTTATCCAATAAACTCAATAAAACTGGTCAAACCTTCGAGTGGAAAACCTTTAAATCGTGAGTTTATTTCGAAAGCTTTAAAGATATAATCATTTCGGAATAGAGAAATTTCTTCCTTGAAACATACTTTCTCTGAATGTATATTTATATATTTTTATAGAGAAATCTTTAAAATATAGTCTCTTCAAAATACGTGGTGTTCAAATATACTTTCCCAAATACTACTCTTTCAAATATCATCAAAATACGTGGTGTTCAAATATAATTTTCCAAATACCGCTCTTTCAAAAATCATCAAAATACGTGGTGTTCAAATATACTTTCCCAAAATACTGCTCTTTCAAATATCATCAGAATACGTGGTGTTCAAATATACTTTCGAAATAGAGTCCTTCAGACATAACTTTTCCTCGAGATAGATGCTTTTCAGCTATACTTTCATATATATATATATATATATATATATATATATATATATATATATATATATCTTTCGATCCAAATCTTCTAAATGATAAAACCACCGGAACTCAGTCCGCAACTCAGAATTTGTCATGCAATGCAGTACAACGGAAAAGCTCCCGAAATCTTGTCCGTAGTTCCAATTTGAATATGCGATGCAGTACAGGGGAAAGCTCCCGGATCTCCATCCGTAGTTGCAATTTAAATATTCAATGCGGTAGAGGAGGAAAGCTCCCGGATCTCCATCTGTAGTCCCAAATTAGATATGCAATGCAGTACAGGGGAAAAGCTCCCGGATCTCGGTCCGTAGTCCCAATTTAGATGTGCAATGCAGTACAAGGGGAAAGCTCTCGGATCTCAGTCCGTAGTCCCAATTTAGATATGCAATGCAGCCACTGAGGAAAACAACCAGAATGGACAGAAACAACATATATTGCTACAACCGGCGCAAAAGCAAACAAGACCGAATGCAAAGTGCGATAAGCAAATCAATACAAAGACCTAAATCATAAAAATGGTAAAAACTCACTCATAAGAACTAGCCACTGAAAGGAATGCCAAGCACAAACAGAAAGCAGCATAACGAGGGGAAAATCATCCCGGGAAGGGAATCAGCTATAACCAATCTCAGTTAAACCTAAGTATTAATTAAGGGGAAAATCATTTAAATCACAATGTACGACTCACGGGCATGCTTGACCAACGTATAGATATTCCAATTACTTGTTAGACAATTATAGGGCGAGATTATACTAGATTTTGTCACATAGGCAGCGTATGAAGAAAGATATAGTATAACGGTAGGAAAAACAAAGTCTTCATTTAAGTCAATTAAGATCATATAAGAAACAAGGAATACTAGGCAAGTACTTCTAATTTGAGCAGGAAGAGATGAAACTAAAAATCAGGAATTAAGATATAACAATTTCAATTCATACACGGGGAACATAAGGACCTAAAATCCCTAAAGGGCAATCTATTTGAAAATAATTCCGAGTACGCACTCGTCACCTCGTGCACGCGGACTACAATCACTATAGAAGACTCAATACTAAGAGGTAGTTCCCCCACACAAGGTTAGACAAGATACTTACCTCAAATACGATAACCCGGTACTCAAAAATAGACTTCTCGGGGGGGAAGACCTCCAGAGGGCTCAAAATCAACTAAAACAACTTCAAAGTACATATAAAACGAATAAGGACTTTTTCCGAATTATAAAGTCTCAATCTTTACAATATTATAAAAATCGACCCAAAACACGACCCCCGGGCCCGCACCTGGGAACCCGTCAAATTTTATGAATTCCGATTACCCATTCCGATACGAGTCCCATACTAAATTTATTCAATTCCGATAATATTTGGTCTTACAAATCATGATTTTTCGTTTTAGAAGTTTTCTTTCAAAACCCACAATTCCCTCAACCCAAAACACAAATTAAATGATAAAAACAAGAACTAATTCATTAAATATACTTAATTATAGTGGAAGAACACTTACCCATTAGATTTGCGAGAAAACCCCTCAAAATCGCTCCCAAATCCGAAGCCCAAAGCTCAAAATGTGAATAAAATGGCTAACCCTCGTTTATATGAATTTTACTAGGACATCCGCACCTGCAACCACTTAACCGCACCTACGAAATCGCAGGTGCGAAACACAAACCGCACCTACGCCCAAGATTCGCTCCTACGGGGGCCGCACCTGCGCTCCAAAGCTCCGCACCTGCGGAGGCTTCCCAATCTGCTTATTCTAGCACCTGCGTGCTCCTTACCGTACCTACGAAGCTCGCACCTGCGGTCCCCTATCCGTAGGTGCAACAACACCAGAACACAAGCACCAACTACATTTCCAAACTTCAAGCCTTCCGATAACGGTCCTAAACCATCCCAAGCCCCTCGGGACCTCAACAAAATAAATCAATAGGTCATAAACCAACACATAAACTTAGTCAAACTTTTGGAACACCCAAAACAACATTAAAACACCGAATAAATCTCGGATTCAAGCCTAGAATTTCTAAACTTCAAAAATACGCCAACGATGCCAAAACCAACCCAAACCACATCTGAATGTCCTGAAATTTTGCGAACACGTCACAAATGATGCTACGAACCTATTCCGGCTTCCAGAATTCCATTCCGACCCCGATATTAAAATTTCACCCATCGGCCGAAATCCTAACTGTCACCAAATTACCTCAAATCACTCTACGGACCTCCAAATCCAATTCCGGACACGCGCCTAAGTCCAAACTTCATACGAAGCTTTTGACATTAACCAAAACTCATTGCGAGGCCGTCTACACAAAAGTCTAACCTCCGGTCAACTTTCTTCACTTAAGCTTCAAAATTTGACAATTCTCTCCCAAACCGACTCCGGATTAACCGGTAACTGAATCAAACCATGCACACAGGTCGATATACACAAAGTGAGGCTGCTTATGGCGTTATACCACCGAACGGAGATTAAATTCTCAAAACGACCGGTCGGGTCGTTACATCCTCCCCCTCTTAAAACAAATGTTGGTCCTCGAGCGTGCCAAGATTCACCTTTAAAACTCATCCAATCACTGATTGTACACTTCTGACACATACCGGCGGGTGATCCCACGTCACCCAAACCTACATAAGCCTGATGACACCATCACTATTGCAATATAGCCTTCTCATCACCATCGATAAGCCTCATACCTCAATTCCTCACCTCCTACTCATTTCCAAAAGACCCAATTCTAAATCCATATCCGGCATTAGCCTCAACCAGCTGCATCAACTCAGGTCTACGCCCATAAGCCACGACAACACAACATAGCACATCACACATAGGCTCAATAGCACCTTTGATCACAATAACTGCCCGAAATCAACTCAGCATTGACAATTAGCTCACATCTTAAAGAACTCTGTTTCCATGTTCCATAATACCGATAATGATGCAACAAACACAAAGACCTCATCATTAGATACCTGAATCACCAAGTCACAACTAACACCATCGGGCACACATCCCGCAAACTAAACTAAAGGAGCACATAACGAAATGAGTGAATATGAAAATAGAATCATATAAAGGTACTATCAAACAAGCCCATAGGCATAACTCTATATCAATACTGACTTAAAAGAGAAATATAACAAGGAAGAAGCAAGGCATATGAAAAAATCACAAGGATTCCATTCTAATATAACTTCCACTAGGGTACTCAGCCCGGTCCAAACATATCAAATCACAAAGAATCACGAGGGTCTCGCCCTCAACTCTATGTCACATGCCGAATATATATCATACCAACAGAAATCTCCGCTAATTCATCTCGGCTAACAAAATCATAGCACTCACTTAACTCGCATCTCAATGGAGTATCAAATCACAGCTCGTAAACAAAATACTTAGGAGAATCACATAAAGCTTAGCACAAAGGACAACATGGACTCACTTCCAGTTTCACCACTAGCAAGGATGAATAAAACAATGATAGACACGAGCTACTACTGATAGAATCTCCCACCAGGAGCAAACACAAAAATAGAGTGCAAAACATGAGACTCACTCATAAATGAAACAACAAATAATGCAATATCGTCCTGACCAATAGGACTATAGTGAAATACACTAGTACCCCACTTTATCACATCAAGACATACCTGGGTGATAATATCTGGCACAACGGCCTCTAGCCTACTATATGCAACACATCAACGGCTCGGGCCTCCCCTTCTTGGGCGCCCTCTACCCACCCCAATACCCTGCTATAACACACCTTACCTGAATCCTGCAACAATGTCTCACCCTTTGGCTAACATCTCCACACTGAAAAACAATCTCTCTACCGACGTGGCTGTGGAAAACATACAATATCGATCCTATGAGACCCATGAGTACCTGAAAAGCCCCTATGCGAAACAAGTAATGCAAACAGACTTGGTTGACCCAAAATTCTCTATCATAACGTAACTTGGTTCCATAATAAGGAACGGTAGATTACTCCGGTCTACGAGGCCTACTTGCCTCCCTCAAACATCTCCGAAAACTGAATCCACGCTAGTGAAGCTAACTCGGCAATGTTACCCCAACTCATATGCCGCCACCACTGATCAATCCACTACTCTGAATTAGATACGTGACAAAAGCAATCCCGCTCGTCTCCACAACACCCGAAATGCGAAGAATATAGTGACACTCCCCCCAGGAAACCCGGGGCACCATCTGCCGCCAATCCACTGAAAGATAGAAGAGTGGTACTTCCTGTACCCCTCAAGTCCAAAGTATTCTTCCTCCGATAGTACTGCCCTAACCATGGGCTGAACTGAAAGCACATGTCGTGCTACCATAACAACTGGAACCTGACCAATATGATCTCACAGCTCTGGAGTGTAGACAGTGGGAGTCTGAACTCCTCCCCTGATTTGTGTAATAGCCGGTGAACTAGAATCAATCTCGCCTGAGTCAATGTACCAATTGTTACCAAAACAATGCTCAGGCCTCCTGAAGTCCTGGGTAGCAACAGGCACCCCCAGTACCTGTCCCCTAACTAGAACTACTGGCGACTCCTCAACGGCTGCTCTTGTAGGCATCTTAACTGCGGCACGTGCTCCTTCTTTTCCCTGTCTCTGACCCTTGTTACAGTTTCTTCGGGGTGACATCATCAGGAACCGTCGTTCATGTCCTCACCATCGGTGAGAGAATGGAACGATAATTTCAAACTTCATGATCAATAAACACGCATGACAGGAATGAAGGAAGTGAAATTTTCCTAATAGTTCTGTACCCTCTCGAAATAAGTATAGACGTCTCCGTACCGATCCGCAAGACTCTACTAAACTCGCTTATGACTCGTAGAACCTATGAACCTAGAGCTTTGATACCAACTTGTCACGACCCAAATTTCTTTCTGTTGGGTATCATGATGGCACCTAGTCTTAGGGACTAGGTAAGCCTAATATTTCCACTGAACAACAAAAATAATAAAGGAATTTTAACAGTTGCGAAATAGAAATCTTGACAGAGTTTACAATTTCCCAAAACCCGGTAAATACAAGTCATAAGCTCTAGACATCTTTCAGCCGAATCTAAATACAACTGTCTAGAAATAATAAGTATAGTTGACATAAACATGAAGGTGACTCTGAATCCTGCGAAAGCAGCAGCAGGTTTACCTTGAGTCTCCTCATCAACGATCCATGCAGCTAACAATAACAATAATCTGGATCTGCACACAAAAATGCGCATAAGTGTAGTATGAGCACACCACGACGGTTCCCGGTAAGTATCAAGACTAACCTCGGTGAAGTAGTGACGAGGACTAGTCAAGACACCACTGGCCTAATAAGTAAAAACACATAAATGTAGCAATGACCGAAACATAACATATATCTAAAGATTTTTCGATATAAATAATGGTACGATTGAATAATAAGGAAGAAAATTCAATAATTACGATCAACGGACATCATAATAGAAATACACAAAGAGAATGGAAAGAATGCAAGACAAAATGTCGGGAACCACAACCTAGTAAAACACTAGCAACTCAGCACTGCATCAATTTGTTCACGTCAGGCCTTAGCCAATAAAATCAATAAAACTAGTCAAACCTTCGAGTGGAAAACCTTTAAATCATGAGTTTATTTCGAAAGATTTAAAGATATAATCATTTCGGAATAGAGAAATTTCTTCCTTGAAATATACTTTCTCTGAATGTATATTTATATATTTTTATAAGAGAAATATTTAAAACATTGTCTCTTCAAAATACGTGGTGTTCAAATATACTTTCCCAAATACTGCTCTTTCAAATATCCTCAAAATACGTGGTGTTCAAATATACTTTTCCAAATAATGCTCATTCATATCATCAAATACGTGGTGTTCAAATACACTTTCCCAAATACTGCTCTTTCAAATATCATCAAAATAGGTGGTGTTCAAATATACTTTCGAAATAGAGTCCTTCAGACATAAATTTTCCTAGATATAATTGCTTTTCGGCTATACCTTCCAATATATATATATATATATATATATATATATATAATTCGATCCAAATCTCCTCAATGATAAAACCACCGGAACTCAGTTCGCAACTCAGAATTTGTCTTGCAATGCAGTAAAGGGGGAAAGTTCCCGAATTTCCGTCTGTAGTCCCAATTTAAATATGCAATGTAGTACAGGGGGGAAGCTCCCGGATCTTCGTCCGTAGTCCCAATTTAGATATGCAATGCAGTATAGGGGAAAGCTCCCAGACTCGTTTCGTAGTCCCAATTTAGATATGCAATGCAGTACAGGGGGAAAGCTCCCGGATCTTGGTCCGTAGTCCCAATTTAGATATGCATTGCAGCCACTAAAGAAAACAACCAGAATGCGACAGAAACAACATATATTGCCACAACTGACGCAAAAGCGAACAAGACCGAATGCAAAGTGCGATGAGCAAATCAATACAAAGACTTAAATCATAAAAATGGTAAAAACTCACTCAAAAGACGTATCCATTGAAAGGAATGCCAATCACAAAGAGAAAGCAGCATAACGACATGAAAACAACAAATATGGCAACAATTCTATATATTCAAGTTCGCAACCAAGAAACCAAATCATCCTGGCAAGGGAATCATCTATAACCAATCTCACTTAGACAATTAGCTTCACCGAATAAACTCAGTTTGAACAAATGCTCAGTAAATAGGCAGCATCAAAGAAATAACATCAACATGGGCAGTTATCAATTAAACCTAAGTAGTACTTAAGGGGAAAATCATTTAAATCACAATGTTCGACTCACGGGCATGCTTGACCAATGTATAGATATTCCAATTACTTGTTAGACAATTATAAGGTGAGATTATAGTAGTTTTTGTCACATAGGCAGCCTATGAAGAAAGATATAGTATAACGGTAGGAAAAACAAAGTCTTCATATAAGTCAATTAAGATCATATAAGAAACAAGGAATACTAGACAAGTACTTCTAATTTGAGCAGGAAGAGATGAAACTAGAAATCAGGAATTCAGATATATAACAATTTCAATTCATACACGGGGAACATAAGGACCTAAATTCCCTAAAGGGCAATCTATTTGCAAATAAGTCCGAGTACGCACTCGTCACCTCGCATACGTGGACTACAATCAACATAGAAGACTCAATCCTAAGAGGTAGTTCCCCACACAAGGTTAGGCAAGATACTTAACTTAAAGACGATAATCTGGTACTCAAAAATAGACTTCTCGGGGGGAAGACCTCCGGACGGCTCAAAATCATCTAAAACAACTTCAAAATACATATAAAACGTATAAGGACTTATTCCTAATAATAAAATCTCAATCTTTACAATATTATAAAAATCGACCCAAAACTCGACCCCCGGGCCTGCACCTCGAAACCTGTCCAATTTTATGAATTCCGATTACCCATTCCGATACGAGTTCACCCATACTAAATTTATTCAATTCCGATAACATTTGGTCTTACAAAACATGATTTTTCATTTTAGAAGTTTTCTTTCAAAACCCACAATTCCCTCAACCCAAAACACAAATTAGATGATAAAAACAAGAACTAATTCATGAAATATATTTAATTATAGTGGAAGAATACTAACCCATTAGATTTTCTTGAAAAACCCTCAAAATCGCTCCCAAATCCGATGTCCAAAGCTCAAAATGTGAAGAAAATGGCTAACCCTCATTTATATGAATCTGCAGGACATCCGCACTTGCGACCACTTAACCGCACCTATGCAATCGCAGGTGCAAAACACAAACCGCACATGCGCTCCTACTCGCACCTGCGCCCAAGAATCGCCCATGCGGCCGCACCTACGCTCCAAAGCTCCGCACTTGTGGAGGATGCCAGTCCGGCTATTCTTGCACCTGCGTCCTCTTTACCACACCTGCGAATTTCGCACCTACGGTCCCATATCCGCAGGTGCGACCACACCAAGACAGCAGCATCAGTTGCATTTCCAAACTTCAAGCCTTTCGATAACCGTTCTAAACCATCCCGAGCCCCTCGAGACCTCAACCAAATACACCAATAGGTCACAATCCAACGCATGAACTTAGTAAAACTTTTGGAAAACCCAAAACAACATTAAAATACCGAATAAATCTCGGATTCAAGCCTAGAATTTCTAAACTTCAAAAATGCGCCAAAGATGCCAAAACCAACCCAAACCACATCCGAATGACCTAAAATTTTGCGCACACGTCACAAATGATGCTACGAACCTATTCCAACTTCTGGAATTCCATTCCGACCCCTATATCAAAATTTCACCCATCGGCCGAAATCGGCAAAATCATAACTTTCGCCAAATTACCTCAAATCACTCTACGGATCTCAAAATCCAATTCCGGACACGCGCCTAAGTCCAAAATCATCATACGAAGATGTTGACATTAACCAAAACTCATTTCGAGGCCATCTACACAAAATGCAAACGTCCGATTAATTTTCTTCACTTAAGCTTCAAAATTTGAAAATTCTCTCCCAAACCGACTCCGGATTAACCGGTAACTGAATCTAACCATGCACACAAGTCGATATACACAAAGTGAGACTGCTTATGGACTTATACCACCGAATGAAGCTTAAATTATCTAAACGATCGGTCGTGTCGTTACACCCAGTGGCTCCGGTACAACATGGGACCAGGATAGCTGCTTCTAAGGCAGAGCAGCTAAGACATGAGAGGCACAAGAAGTACCACCCACCTATTTTCAGTGGACTAGCTTCAGATGATGCTCTGGGTTTTCTTGAGGAGGGTCATCATATTCTCCGCATTATGGGCATTGTGGAGACCACTGGGGTTTCTTTCACTGCTTTCCAGCTGAGGGGAGCGGCATATCAGTGGTGGCAGGACTATGAGTTGAGTAGTCCAAACGAGGTAGCCTCACTCACTTGGAATCAGCTTTTAGATATATTTTTGAAAGAGTATGTCCCATAGAACATCAGGGATACTTGCCGCGTGGAGTTCGAGCAGTTGCGCTAGGGTACTATGACTATGTCGGAGTATGCAGTCTGTTTCAGTGAGTTAGCTCGGCATGCACCAGCCTTGGTTTCCATAGTCAGAGAGCGCGTTCACCACTTCATTGAGGGACTTCTACCTAGTATTCGTACCAGTATGGCTAGAGAGTTGGAGATGGATATCACTTATCAGCAGGCAGTGAGTATTGCCAGGATAGTAGAGGGCATGTTTGCCCGTGACCGAGAGGAGAGAGAGGCCAAGAGTTCTCGAGAGACTGGCCATTTTTCAGGAGCTCGTGCACCAGCAGCACGCTATGGTAGGGGATTTTTGGGTCTCCCTGTTCATTCAGCCCTTCCAGCAGCCAGCGGTATTCCAGCTCCTCCTAGACCTCAGGAGTTTTATTATGCACTACCAGTATCCAGTGTTCCTCCAGTTCAAGCTGCTATTTCTAGCCAGGCCAGCTCCTATTCAGTCTCAGCCATAGCGTCCTTCGAGGGGTTGTTTTGAGTGTGGTAACAATCGTCACGTGATTAGAGATTGCCCCAGGGAAAAGAGGGTGTGCACCTCCACAGTCTTATCAGCCTTCACGTGCTCCGCCGGGTCCTCCGGTTATTCTTCCAGCCCCAGCTGCCACTCCACCTCCTCAATCAGCTCGAGGAGTAGGTCGGGGAGGTAGATGTCACCTTAGAGGGGGAGGCCAGGCCAGATACTATACCATTCCATCCCATTCTGAGGCCGTCACTTCAGACTCAGCCATCACAGGTATTGTCCGTGTCTGTCATAAGGATGCATCAGTATTATTTGATCTAGGTTCTACGTATTCATATGTGTCCTCTTATTTTGCTCCACATTTGGGGATATCTCGGGATTCTTTGAGTTCCCCTATTTATGCATCTACCCTTGTGGGAGACGCTCTAGTTGTGGACCGCGTATATCGGTCATGTTTGATTTCTCTTAGTGGTTTTGAGACCAAGGCTGATTTGTTATTACTCATCATGGTAGATTTTGATGTTATCTTGGGCATAGACTGGTTGTTGCCCCATTATGCTATTCTTGATTGTCACGCTAAGATCGTGACGTTGGCTATACCAGGCTTGCCGAGATTTGAGTGGAGAGGTACCTTAGAGTATACTCCCCGCAGGGTCATTTCATTTCTTAAGGCTTAGTGGATGGTTGAGAAGGGGTGCGATGCGTATTTGGCATGTGTGAGAGATGTCAGTGTTGATACCCATCCAGTTGAGTCAGTCCCGGTAGTGAGGGACTTTTCTGATGTATTCCCAGCTGATCTTACGGGCATGCCGCCCGACAGAGATATTGATTTCGGCATTGATGTGTTGCCGGGCACTCAGCCCATTTCTATCCCTCCTTACCATATGGATCCTCTTGAGTTGAAGGTATTGAAAGAGCAGTTACATGAGTTGCTTGATAAGGGTTTCATCAGGCCCAGTGTATCACCTTGGGGTGCTCCAGTGCTATCTATGAAGAAAACGTATGGTTCTATGCGTATGTGTATTGATTATCGGCAGCTAAACAAGGTTACAGTGAAGAACATGTATCCTTTGCCCTGCATTGATGATTTATTCGACCAGCTACAGGGTTCCAGAGTATTCTCCAAGATTGACTTGTGATCTGGCTATCATCAGCTGAATATTTGGGAGTCGGACATCCCGAAGACTGCCTTCAGGACCAGATATGGCCACTATGAGTTTCTTGTTATGTCATTTGGGTTGACCAATGCCCCAACAACTTTTATGCATTTGATGCACAGTGTGTTCCGACTTTATCTTGATTCCTTCGTCATTGTGTTTATTGACGACATTCTAGTGTATTCCTGATCACGGGAAGATCATGAGCAGCACTTGAGGACCGTGCTTCAGGTTTTGAGGGAGAAGAGATTGTATGCAAAATTCTCCAAGTGTGAGTTCTGGCTTGATTCAGTGGAATTCTTGGGCCACATAGTGTCTTGTTATGGGGTCAAAGTAGATCCGAAGAAAGTGGAGGAAGTGCAGAGTTGGCATAGACCGTCATCAGCTACAAAGATTCATAGTTTCCTTGGTTTGGCATGGTACTACTGTCGCTTTGTAGAGGGGTTTTCATCTATTGCATCACCTATGACTAGACTTACCCAGAAAGGTGCTCCGTTCAGGTGGACCGAGGTATGTGAAGGGAGCTTTCAGAAGCTCAAGACAGCTTTGACTTCGGCCCCAATATTAGTGTTGCCTACATGTTTGGGGTCCTACACTGTATATTGTGATGCCTCAAGGCTTGGCCTTGGAGAAGTATTGATGCAGGACGGTAAGGTGATTGCCTACGCGTCCAGGCAGTTGAAGGTGCATGAGAAGAATTATCCGATTCATGACCTCGTAGCAGCTATTGTTCACGCCCTGAAGATCTGGTGTCATTATTTGTACGGTGTTCCATGTGAGATTTTTACGGATAACCAGAGGTTGCAACACTTATTCAAGCAGAAGGACCTCAATTTGCGCCAGCAGAGATGGTTGGAGTTACTAAAGGACTATGATATCACCATATTATACCACCCGGGGAAGGCCAATGTGGTGGCCGATGCATTGAGTCACCGGGCGAAGAGTTTGGGGAGTTTGGCATATCTTCCGGCAGTTGAGAGGCCCTTAGCCTTGGATGTTCAGCCCGTAGCCATCCAGTACTTGAGATTGAATCTTTCAGAGCCTTGTCGGGTTTTAACTTGTGTGGTGGATTGGTCTTCTCTTTATGACCGCATTCGAGACCGCCAGTATGATGATCCCCACCTTCTGGTTCTTCAGGACAGGGTTCGGTGAGGTGACGCCAGGGATGTGACTATAGGAGATGTCGGCGTGATGAGGATGCTGGGTCGGATCTGTGTGCCCAATGTGGATGGGCTTCCGGAGTTGATTCTTGAGGAGGCCCATAGCTCGCGGTATTCCATTCATTCGGGAACCGCAAAGATGTACCAGGATCTGAGACAACACTATTGGTGGAGAAGGATGAAAAAGCATATAGTAGAGTTTGTAGCCAAGTGTCTCAACTGTCAGCAAGTCAAATATGAGCATAAGATACCAGGAGGGTTACTTCAGCAGATTGAACTTCCAAAGTGGAAGTGGGAGCGGATCACCATGGACTTCGTGGTTGGACTTCCTCAGACTTTGAAAAAGTTCGATGCTATTTGGGTGATTGAAGATCGGCTGACCAAGTCAACCCATTTCATTCCAGTGTTGACTACATACTCCTCTGAGAGGTTGGCGGAGATTTATACCAGGGAGATTTTTTGCCTCCACGGTATTCCAGTATCTATCATTTCACACAGAGGTACACAGTTCACTTCGCGGTTCTGGAGAGCCATTCAGTAGGAGCTGGGCACCAGGGTAGAGTTGAGTACAGCCTTTCATCCCCAGACGAACGGGCAATCCGAGCGTATGATTCAAAATCTTGAGGATATGCTCTGTGCCTGTGTGATGGATTTTTGAGGGTCATGGGACCGATACTTGCCACTTGCAGAGTTTGCTTATAATAACAACTACTAGTCCAGCATTCAGATGGCGTCGTATAAGACCTTATATAGTAGACGGTGCCGGTCTCCAGTGGGATGGTTTGAGCCGGGTGAGGCTTGATTTTTGGGTATAGATTTTGTCTAGGATGCCCTAGACAAGGTGAAGATGATTCAGGAGAGACTTCACACAACTCAGTCTAGGCAGAAGAGTTATGTGGACCAGAAAGTTCGTGATTTGGCCTTTATTGTTGGTGATCAAGTTTTGCTTCGGGTATCGCCTATGAAGGGCGTCATGAGGTTTGGGAAAAAGGGTAAGCTGTGTCCGAGATTTATTGGCCCTTTTGAGGTGTTGCGACGTGTTAGGGAGGTTGCTTATGATCTAGCCTTGCCGCCCAACCTGGCAGGAGTTCATCCAGTATTCCACGTCTCTTTGCTCCGGAAGTATCACGGTGACCCGGCTCATGTTGTGGATTTCTGTTTAATCCAGTTGGACAAGCATCTATGATATGTTGAGGAGCCAGTAGCTATATTGGATAGACATGTCAGAAAGCTCAGGTCAAAGAATATTTCATCAATCAAGGTTCAGTCGAGGGGTCAATCGGTTGAGCGACTTGGGAGATCGAGCAGGATATGCGCAGTCAGCACCCTCATGTTTTCACAGCTTCAGGTATGTCTCTATACTCGTTCGAGGACGAACAATTTCTTAAGAGGGGGAGAATGTAATGACCTGGTCAGTCGTTTTGAGAGTTAGCACCCCCGATCCCCTAATAACTACTTTTCCCATGTCTATTTCTGCTTTTGGAACTTGTCGGAACGTTTAGTTATGAATTTCGGAGAATTTTTGAACACATAGTCCTTATGTGTGAGTTTAAGCTTTAGAAATCAGGTCGTAGTTAGAACTGTGTGAAGATGGATCCGGAATGGAATTTCGTCGACTCTGTTAGCTCCGTTGGGTGATTTCTGGGTTAGGAGCATGTTCGAAATGTGTTTTCGAGGTCTGTAGTAGATTTAGGCTTGTAAGAATTTCGGCGATTTCGGCCGATAGGTGAAATTTTAATATCGGGCTCGGAATGGAATTTCGAGAGTGCTGTAGGTCCGTGGTGTCATTAATGACTTGTGTGTAAAATTTGAGGTAATTCAGACGAGTTTTGACGTGTTTCCGCATCGGTTGTGAATTTTGGAATTTCATAAGTTCTTAGGCTTGAATCCATGCATAATTGGTAATTTTTATGTTATGGGGCGTGTTTTGAAGGCTCTACTAAGTTTGAATGAGGTATTAGGACTGGTTGGCAAGTTTGGTTGAGGTCCCGGGGGCCTCGGGTGTGGTTCGGGTGCTCAAACAGGCATTTTTAGCCTTGTGTATTTTGCTGGTTTTCTCGTGTTATTGCAGCATCTTTTTCTTCATTGCGATCGCGTGAGAGAATCTGCGATCGCGTAAAGTAGGTGGAGGCAGGTAGATAGGTTGGGTAGCTTAGCCATTGTGTTCGCGTTGGCACCATTGCGTTCGTATAGAAGAATTAGGCAGCAGGTGTTTGGGCGTATCTCTGCACGGTCCCGTGAAGCCAACCGCAATCGCATAGGTCTGTGTAGGTTGAGGGACACGTTCGCGAACAGATCACTGCGTTCGCGTAGAGGAAATTTTAGGCATGTGTTTGTTCCACTCTGCGATCGCGACTGGGGGTCTGCAATCGCACTGAAGAAGAGCTGGGCAGAATCATAAAAGACCCAAAAGCGAGAGTTTGAACCATTTTTCATATTTTGAACTTGGGAGCTCGGGAAAGTGCGATTTTTGGGGAGATTTTCACCTAGTCAATTTGGGTAAGTGATTCCTAGTTGGTTTATACTAATTCCCATGATTATACTCTTAAATCTATCCTTTAAATTCGAATTTACGGTGGAAAATTGGGGGGAAATTGGATAAAGTTCCTAGGCCAAATTTTTGAGTTTTGATCGGGATTTTGATATCCATTTGAGTAATTCTTATATGGTTAGACTCGTGAGTGAATGCGTGTTCGGAATTTATAATTGTTACCCGATTTTGAGACGTGGGCCCGAGGGACTTTTTGGGCAATTTTCCTAATTTCGTGTGTTAGCTTCGAACTAATTAGCTATATTGATTCCTTAAAGTGATATTTACATTATGCAATTGGATTGAATAGATTTGGGCCATTCGGAGTCGGGTACTCGTCAGTCGAGGTAAGTGGCTTGCCTAACTTTGTGTTGGGGACTTCCACTTAGGTTGTTTTGACACTATTTGTTATATGGGCGCCGCGTACGTCAGGTGACGAATACGTACACGGGCCATTGTTGCTTAATTCCATTTTTCCTATCCATGCCATAAATCATTTTACTCTTTTTCACTATTTAATGTGCTACTTGTGTAGTTTAGATTAGGAAGAAGCATGCCTACCTGTTTTACCTAATTTCCTATTTGATACAATGTGCACCGTGTTAGTTAGTCTTTCTCTTGTTCTTGTCTGTGATTCTTTCCTGAGCTGTTTAAATACACCGTACCCGATGTTCATTCTCATTGCATATCTAAATTGGGAGTACGGACGTATTCCGAGAGCTTTCCCTTGTACTGCATATTTAAATTGGGACTACGGACGTATTCTGAGAACTTTCCCCCTGTACTACATAATCATTTGAAACTACGGGACGGTATCCCGGGAGATTTCACTTTGTGATATATATTATGTTGAGCAGAGGATTTTCTTACTATAAACTTATATTGTTTTTCTTAAACTTTTTATTGTAGACATTACCTATCTTTTATATTGTTTTAAACAGACTTATTTAGAAATCAGGTAGAGCCTTAACCTGACCTCGTCACTACTTGACCGGGGTTAGTCTTGGCACTTACTGGGTACCAAATGTGGTGTACTCATGCCCTTTCCTGCACATGTTTTTCATTTGCAGATCCAGGTACGAGCTATCAGCCTCGCGGTTAGTTGTTGCTGCTAATTCCGGGAGACTGCAAAGTATTTCTGCCGCGTCCGCAGAATCCTCCGAGTCTCCTTCTATTCTATCTTGTAGAAACGTTCTTATGTACTTTTCCAGTTTTTGATAAAGCTACAGTAGTGTTAGGATATTGTGATTGTTTGGGATATTCTGGTGTTTGGGAAGTAACATTTTGTACGTGCCAAGTGGCGATGTTTCATTAATAGATTTACTTTATTCCATCTTTATTTTGTTGTTTCTATTTAATACCTTTATCGCAATTAGGCTTACCTAGTTGTAGAGTCTAGGTGCTGTCACGATGACTTTCGGAGGGTAAATCGGGCTGTGACAGTCAAGAATGCATTTGAATTATCGTTTTTATGTTTTTCTTTTGAAGATTTAGTGAAGTCTTAAACCTTAGACCAATAAATAAACAAAAAAAAGTATTGATAATATTGTAGAGTAGGACCCCAGACTTTAAAAATGTAAAACGGTAGGATTAGATAAACTATTTGGAGCTCATTAAATTTAGGTCATGAGTGAATAGATGAAAATATTCATTTATAGGCGGCTTTTAGAAATATGTTCAAGTACGCAATTGAATTATTCCGCATATGCTACTTGACTATTTGTTTTCATTAGATTATTGCCAAGTATTTTTGCACGCTTGTTAAAAGTGTTGGTTGTTCCCTTGATTTTGTTACAGTACATAAAGGTTGAGCTGGATGACAGTGTTACGATATTTACATATATTCTGTTTGGTTTTATTATGAAATAATATTGGATACATCTTGTGAGCTATACTGTGTTCTGTTTACAATTGTTGAGATAAACGTGTTGTGAAAGGCTTGGCCTGAATTGTGAAACTTTTTGATAAATAAATCAATTGATAGTGATAAGGGTGGATAATATGATAGTGATAAGGGCGGACATGGGAAATAAATGATAGTGATGAGCGTGCACAGGGGAAATAAATGATAGTGATAAGGGTGGACAGGGGAAATAAATGATAGTGATAAGGGTGGACAGGGGAAATAAATGATAGTGATAAGAGTGGAAAGGGAAAATAAATGATAGTGATAAGGATGGACAGGGGAAATAAATGATAGTGATAAGCGTGGACGGGTGGGATTAGGTTGCACGTTGCAACAACACTGTCACGACCAAAATCTATTAAGGTCGTGATGGCGCCGGAAACCATCGTCAGGCAAGCCAATCATTATTTAGTTGAAATAAATTCATGTTTAACATTTTTGAAATCATTACCTTTAACTTATTACATAATAACAAAACAAAAATCCGTTAAGTAAATACGACAGTTTAATATTCCATTTTTTATAAAATACATCTCATACACATCCCAGAACCCGGTGTCACAAGTGCATGAGCAATTTCTAAGAATTTATACAATCATTACAAAGCTTGTCTGAGATACAAATTGGACAAAGGAATTTAAAGCAAAATGAATACAATACGAAGGAGACTCTGTCAGCTGCGGATCGCCTCCGGATGATACAGCTCGCCTAAGTCTCCAAACCAGCCACATTGCTGTGAAAGTACATGTGCAATAAAAATGCACAACAAGTGTAGCATGAGTACGAAAACAATGTGTACTCAGTAAGTATCCCGCCTAACCCCAGAGAGGTAGTGACGAGAGGTCGACTTGACACTCACTAAGGTCCAAAAAAATATTTTAACAAGATATGATATCAGTATTAGGCATATGAGTATGAAAACAACAGTAAACATTAAAGATAACTATAATTTAAATAAATACTGAAAGTAATTAAATAATTACTACTTCATTTTCTCCCAAATATCTTAAGTAAACAATTAATTCTTCATTTTCCCCCCAAATATCTTAAATAAACAATTACTTCAAAATCCAGAAAATCATTAACAATTTAGCATACACATACGGGATAAGGACAACCGGCCTGAGCCATCATAATAAACATATATGTGCACAGCCGATGGTCGAACGGCCTGAACCATAATATATCTTTCAATCTCGTCGTGGCATATGGCCCGCTCCCATGAGAGTGGGGGAAATAACACTCCGCTCGAGGAATGTAAATTGTGAAGCGGTCACATGTAGTCATGCACAATCAACAGTCCCCCGACTAGATCGGGAAAACAAATACTCAAGTAAATGACAATTTTTTTTCTTTTAAAAGTCACAAAAATAGTATTTAAATCTTTTCTCGAAATTCATTTGCCAAGTTTAATAATATTCAATAATATCACCTTATCAAGAATACAATTATCCACGGAGGAGTCAATTCTCATTCCAAATGATTAAGAAAGGCACACTCTAGCTTTCATAGGAAATAAATCACAAATTCAATAGCATGTTCAGTCTAATATTATTGGCAGGATCACATGTAAAACACGTAAGGCATGCTAGTGGGTCCTAGACTACCCGGACATAAGCATAATAGTAGCTACGCACGGACTCCCGTCACCTCGTGCGTACGTAGCCCCCGCAGATAGTAGCACATATTTAATTAGTTCACCTAGGGGGACAATTCCCCCTCACAAAGTTAGAAAGGAGACTTACCTCGCTCCGAAATTGCATAACCGTCTTCCAAGCCCTTCCGATGACTCAAATCATTTCACAACGCTCCGAAACTAGCCAAACAACGGTAAACTAATGAAAATTCAATCTAATACTCGTAACAAATTCAAATTATATACTTTCCCAACTTCGCTCAATGAGTTGACCAAAATGCACTCGGCCCCACATGCCCGGATTCTGAAATTTCTCGAAGATATAGCCTACCCATAGTCTTACTAACTCAAATATACAATTTACTCTAAATTCCATGCTCAAATTCGTGGTAGAAATCCGAAATACAATTTCTAGGTTTTCTTTAAAATTTCCCAATTCTTCCACAATCTTTCTTGTTCAAATTCATGTATAATCCTTGTATCTAACTCAAAAATGGGAGGAATTTTACTTACCTTGTAATGCATGATGAAAATCCCCCTTTGAAACCTTCAAAAATCACCCACACCAAGTAAAAAATGAAGAAATGGCCAAGAAATCCCTGTTTTAAAACATTCTGCCCAGGCCTATTTTCGCACCTGTGCTTCCGCAGGTGCGCCCAAACTTCCGCACCTGCGGCTTCCTCATCCCCAGCAAAACTTCGCACCTGTTCCACACTGTCCGGATCTGTGCCTTTGCAGGTGCGGAAAATACATCGCACCTGCGCTCCTAGCCAAGCCACCAAAATCTCGTACCTGCGGCTCCGCACATGCGACCAAAGCCTCGCAGGTGCGGTCACACCAGATGACAGCAACCTCAACCCTCTTCAAAACTCCAAACTTGAACCGTTAACCACCCGGAATCCACCTGAGGCCCCCGGGACCCCGTCCAATTACACCAACCTGTTCCAAGACATAATGCGGACTTGCTCGAGGCCTCAATTCACATCAAACAACACCGAAACAACGGATCGCACTAAAGTTCAAACTTTATGAACTTGAAATTTCAAACTTCCACTTACGATGCCGGAACTTATCAAATCACGTCCAATTGACCCCAAATTTATCACACAAGTCATATTCGACATTACTGACTTGCTCCAACTTCCGGAATCGCATTCCAACCCCGATATCAAAATTTCCACTTCTGGTTGGATTTCCCAAAAACCTTCAAATGTCTATCTTTAGCCAAATGACTTCAAAATGACCTACGGACATCCGAATTCACTTCCGATCGCGCTCCCAACTCCAGAATCACCATACGAAGCTATTCATAGACTCAGAATCCCAAATGGACATCTATAACACTGAAATGCCTTACAGCCCAAACTTAGGAAATTTCTTCAAAATGCTAACTTCCACAATATACGCCGAAACACCCCTGGGTTATCCAAAACCTGATCCGGACATACGCCCAATTCCAAAATCATCATACGAACCTGCAGGAACCTTAAAATCCTGATTCGGGGGTCGTTTACTTAAAATTCCAATCTTAATCAATTTCTCTAACTTAAGACTTCTGAAATGAGAATTTTCTTTCCAAATTAACTCCGAACTTCCCGAAATTCAATTTCGACCACACCTACAAGTCATAATACCTGAAATGGAGTTGCTCATGACTTCAAACCGCTGAACAACGCGCTAGAGCTCGAAACGACCGGTCGGGTCGTTACATTCTCCCCCACTTAAACAGACGTTCATCCTCGAACGTGCAAAGAACTGCTCTGGAGTTATCTAAAATCACTGTTTAACACCTCGAGCACCTGCCCGTGCTACCACAACCCAGTTGAGTACATTAGCTCAATCAAATCTGAAGATTTCTTCATTTATCCATATAGTAGGCTGATAAACCAGTTCCAACACCTGAAATTTCTCTGACAGGCCTAGTGCCAGTATATAAACACCGCATCAACTACCACCCAATATACCAGAACATGACTGCATACCTTTTGCTGAATTACCACCATGCACCGCATAGTTCATCATCTGACCACAGTGACACTCCTTGAACCTTAATAGCCAAAATTCCACGAATATGATGCTCCCAATGCACCTTATGATTGATATATATATATATATATATATATATATATATACATCCTGCTATAATGCTGGCGATAGCACCACAAAGGAGGAGATGTGTAGAAATTCTAACCAATTGTAGAGTTAACCAAACATTGAATCCTTCCTCTTGACTATGACCACCATCTTATTACAAACCAATAAGAGTAACTGTCCTTTAATGTATTTCACATAATCTTATCACATTGATCCTAGATCCAAAAATCTCATCTCACCCAGTATGAACTTCTCAGGCAACAAATCACCCCAAACATGACCAACAGTCTCACATGACACCACAACGCGCCAATAGGCCATAACTCGAACATGATACATAAAGGAATGACTCAGGAAAAGACTACTCAACTCACACAACTTATTATGAAATCTTCTCAGAAAATGGAAATTGAAACACAGAAAAATAAATATAGGAACCTTACTCATCATCACACTATTGCGGCTTGCAACCCGATCCAAATAACATACCCGTGGCGGTGTGCCACCCGATCCCCACATAAAATTCACATAAGGAAATATACACGGAGCTGAATTTCTCACTATTATAATTTACTGAATACCGGTCATAAGCACGCTAAGTGCATAATACCATTGTGGGGAGACTAATGGAGCCATATGCTACAAAAATTAAGCACAACTGAGGTGTGATATATATATACTCTAAAATCTCAGGAGCCCTCCTGCTCAATAACATCATCACTACGCTGAATCTGAACACATACAAATTTCTCAAGCCGTTTCACAACTCACACTGCACAATAATAACCTTACATGAAATGAACGAAGACGGAACAACATCCGATATTCCAACAACCCTCCTTGAGGTGCGCTATACTGAAAGGAACACATATAACTCATATGGAGCCCATAATCCTATTTAATTCCATCCACCAACATCGAGTCTACCTCGCTCGCACCAAACTAGGCTAATAGATTTACCCGGGTCCATATTAACCCACTTCCTCTCATAATACACAAGAACGTCCATCATAGTTGAGACAAACACCCCACAATCCACAATCGAATGATCCGAACGTCTTCCAGGCATAAATCATCAAATAAGCAATATTGCAATTCCTTATACTTGGTCTAAATCTTCAACCCATTAAGGGACTATATGTCACATTCATACAATCTTCCCGCGTTGATGCTTCCACAACCTTCCACACAAGGCAACAAGTCTGCACATCCATACCACCGACCACACTAATGCTGTAAAGAATCAGGAATCCCATAACAAGGATACAAAGCCTCTTTCATCAAACACCGATCTCAGATGACGCTGATGTCATCACCTGCTTACCTTAATCATTCAAATCCCTTTTTCCCTTACTCACCTGAGCTCATGACATACTTGTCATCACCGAACCGAAATCTTGATCCTTACTTTTAATTCCACGTTGCTTACTGCACCTGATATGCCAATATGAAATAACGCAAGAATTCCATCATAACTCCTGAATCACTAATAGGGTGAACACTGCATCATATATAAACCTTTTTCTTACCTCAATTCAAGAGAATCATGACAATACACAAGTGGATTCCCACAATCACAATACATGTAAATCCTTAAGTAGTAGTCTACACCACCGTAACCATTTCGGGATCCGCATACGCCTGACAGGCCATAACACTCGAATGCTCCCACATGAAATCTATTACGACGGCCGACAAGCCTCGCACACACCGGCACAAACCACATGCATAATTTAATTACACAGACGAAACTGATCACTGCCGTACGTGTGTCATTTCAACCATGGCTAATCAATCTATCTTGTCTTAATCATCTTCAATTGCCTCATGAATAATAGTAACTTCCTTCAACTCATAGAAAACTCAACCCTCACTCATCGTGACCTTGATTCACGAGACCATGCTGCCTAAATCCCGCAACCCGTCTCCTACCCTCCTGATAACCATTCTACAACCTGGAGTTTATTTCTCACTCTTCCAATAGTATCCTGCATGCTGAAAATAACGTAGAACACTCCAACCATTTTTCCTTTCTCCGAAATTATGCTGCAAAAGCTCTATTCTTAATCATACTGCTGCCTGAAACCCTTAAACGCCACATTCTTAACTTTCAAATTTATTAGGACCACTATTGAGATTCACCCACTCTGACTGGCCCCGAATACAATCAACTTTAAGGCTCTTCTAGCACATGAACATCCTTTTCAATGAAGCACGTGCCTGAGTCACTACCCTAACAACTCACCTATGCCTTAAGCATAAATTCTGAATCTTTCAAAGCCTATCCCTGGTCTAACATGGCCAACGTTTGCACAGATTCATCAAATCCCATGCACAATCACCATTTTACTCATTTCCCTTAGTTGTAATAACTTGCCGACAATCTGCAACCCTATGATAACACAATCCTGCAACCCAATTGCAGGTGGTGGGACTCCCTCACTTAGCCCGAAGCTACTCCGTGCAACACCTCTAGACCCTGCTAAGATCCTTTCTTATTTGTTAACATGATTTTGCTTAACCAGTCTGTCCAAATTCTTTCGGATTCCCCTGTGCGCATTCCCTAAATACTCAAATTCTCTAGTATCATTCACACATTCTGCCTCTTACTGAATAGCCACTAGAATTCCTCACAGAAACTTACAACCACTTACCTACTCACGGGAGACAACCCACCTGTGGAAATCACCAACTGACACCTTCCAACGACGTCGTACTGCACACCCTGTACGACATCAATATCCCATCCTAAGTCTGTGCTCATTCACTAACTTTACCAGTCTGTCTGCTCCTCATAGACATCTACTAACTACGACAATATCCTCTAATTCACCACTATGTTGCCGCTCTCCCACTTTGGTTATAATCATTCCTTTAGGCACTACCTAACCTCCTTTCCTTACACCTAGCCCTTTAGAAATTTAGATGTCGCCTGACACTTCTCACATGTCTTCCTTCGTCGTATGCTGCCCAATTGCTGCTTCAATTCAATATCATTCTCTGCAGCTCTTGCACCAGTAGATCACCACGACTTCAAACTCTCCGAGGACCATCTTTCTAGAGCTGCCTTCATTATCAACACTTATCCAGTACTGAACCACCACACCTCACGGCCTCTGCCAACCGCATTCTTCAATACTTCTTAACAATATTCTGACCCATGCAGCCGAAGAAACCATGGCACTGACGAACTTAACACATTCCATTTGATCAAGGACGGCGATAACACATCATAGGCGAATACTCCCCCTTGCTAGAAAACACCAAGTATTACTACTTTATCAACCCTAACCAGACCATTCATAATCCAAATGCCTTTTCTCTACCGGAACTAAAATACCAAAATCTCGAAATCACACTCTGAGAAGACCTCCCTTCAAACCATTCATCAGGACTCAACATATGGGCAAGCGTTCTATCATCATATCGACATCGCGCGATAACCAATCCTAAGCATCATCACAACCTAAGCATAACCCCAAGGCTCTCAGAAAAACAACTACTGAGCTGAAACAACGGATTATCCTTCTGCAGGGCCATAACAACAACCCCAACCAATACACATGGAAAACATCCCGCATCATACCCGTAGAACCATTTCAATTCCCCAAATTCCAGATTCATAGAAAGCGCTTCACGACGTATAAGATTGAGTAGGATGAATCATAGGCATTAGCCTTAAAGGAATCAAATCGCACGATGAGAAATCAAGAAGGGAAGTACACCTAATAGCCCAGTAGCCTCTCCAAGATAAGTACAGGTGTCTTCGTACCGATCCGCAAGACTCTACTAGACATTCTCATGACTCGTGAGACCTAAGGCAACCTAGCGCTCTTATACCATGTTGTCACGACCCAAAATCTATTAAGGTCGTGATGGCGCCGAACACCATAGTCAGGCAAGCCAATTATTAATTAGTTGAAATAAATTCATGTTTAAACATTTTTGAAATCATTACCTTTAACTTATTGCACAATAACTAACTAAAAATCCGTTAAGTAAATACGACAGTTTAATATTCTATTTTTTATAAAATACATCCCATACACATCCCAGAACACCGTGTCACAAGTGCATGAGCAATATCTAAGAATTTATACAATCATTACAAAGCTTGTCCGAGATACAAATTGGATAATGGAATCTAAAACAAAATGAATACAATACGAGGGAGACTCTGTCAGCTGCGGATCGCCTCCGGATGATACAGCTCGCCTAAGTCTCCAAACCAGCCACATCGTTGTGAAAGTACCTGTGCAATAAAAATGCACAGCAAGTGTAGCATGAGTACGAAAATAATGTGTACTCAGCAAGTATCCCGCCTAACCTCGGAGAGGTAGTGACGAGAGGTCGACTTGACACTCACTAAGGTCCAACAAAATATTTAACAAGATATGATATCAGTAATAGGCATATGAGAATGATAACAACAGTAAACATTAAAGATAACTGTAATTTGAATAAATACTGAAAGTAATTAAACAATTACTACTTCATTTTCTCCCAAATATCTTAAGTAAACAATTACTTCTTCATTTTTCCCCAAAATATCTTAAATAAACAATTACCTCAAAATCCAGAAAATCATTAACAATTTAGCATGAGCATACGGGATAAGGACAACCGACCTGAGCCATCATAATAATCATATATGTGCACTGCCGATGGTCGAACGGCCCGAACCATAACATATTTTTCAATCTCGCTGTGGCGTACGGCCCGCTCCCATGAGAGTGGGGGAAATAACACTCTGCTCGCGGAATGTAAATTGCGAAGCGGTCACATACAGTCATGCACAATCAACAGTCCCCCGACAACATTGGGAAAACAAATACTCAAGTAAATGACAAATTTTCTCTTTTAAAAGTCAAAAGAATAGTATTTAAATCTTTTCTCGAAATTCATTTGCCAAGTTTAATAATATTCAATAATATCACCTTATCAGGAATACAATTATCCACGGAGGAGTCAATTCTCTTTCCAAATGATTAAGAAAGCCACACTCTAGCCTTCATAGGAAATAAATTACAAATTCAATAGCATGTTCAGTCTAATATTATTGGCAGGATCACATGTGCAACACGTAAGGCATGCTAGTGGGTCCTAGACTACCCGGACATAAGCATAATAGTAGCTACACACGGACTCCCGTCACCTCGTGCGTACGTAGCCCCCGCAGATAGTAGCACATATTTAATTAGTTCACCTAGGGGGACAATTCCCCCTCACAAAGTTAGAAAGGAGACTTACCTCACTCCGAAATTCCATAACCGGCTTCCAAGCCCTTCCGATGATTGAAATCATTGCACAACGCTCCAAAACTAGCCAAATAATGGCAAACTAATGAAAATTTATTCTAATACTCGTAACAAATTTAAATTATATACTTTCCCAACTCTGCTCAGTCAATTGAGAAAAATGTCCTCGGGCCCACGCGCTTGGATTCCGAAATTTCTCGAAGATATACCCTACCCATAGTCTTACTAACTCAAATATACAATTTACTCTAAATTCCATGCTCAAATTCGTGGTAGATATCCGAAATACAATTTCTAGGTTTTCTTTAAATTTTCCCAATTTTCCACAATCTTTCTTGTTCAAATTCATGTATAATCCTTGTATCTAACTCAAAAATGGGAGGAATTTACTTAAACTTGCAATGCATGATGAAAATCCCCCTTTGAAGCCTTCCAAAATTTCCCACACCAAGTGAAAAATGAATAAATGGCCAAGAAATCCCGATTTCAAAACATTCTGCCCAGGCCTATTTTTGCACCTGCAATCCAAATCTCGTACCTATGCTTCCGCAGGTGTGCCCAAACTTCTGCACATGCAGCTTCCTCAGCCCCAGCAAAACTTCGCACTTGCGCCACACTGTCTGCATCTGTGCCTTCGCAGGTGCGGAAAATACATCGCACCTGCGCTCCCAGCAAAGCCACCAAAATCTCGTACATGCGGCTCCAAACCTGCGACTAAAGCCTCGCAGGTGTAGTCACACCAGATGACAGCAACCTCAGCCCTCTTCAAACTCCAAACTTGATCTGTTAACCACCCAGAATCCACCCGAGGCCCCCGAGATCCCGTCCAATTACACCAACCTAATTTGAAACATAATGCATACTTTCTAGAGGCCTCAATTCACATCAAACAACATCGAAACCACGGATCGCACTAAAATTCAAACTTTATGAACTTGAAATTTCAAACTTCCACCTATATGCCGAAACTTATCAAATCATGTCTGATTGACCCTGAATTTTGCACACAAGTCATATTCGACATTACGGACCTGCACCAACTTCCGGAATCGCATTCCGACCCTGATATCAAACTTTCCACTTCCGGTCGGATTTCCCAAAAACCTTCAAATTTCTATCTTTAGCCAATGACTTCAAAATGACCTACGGACATCCGAATTCACTTCTGATCGTGCTCCCAACTCCAGAATCACCATACAAAACTATTCCCAAACTCGGAATCCCAAACAGACATCTATAACACTGAAATGCCTTACTGCCCAAACTTTGGAAATTTATTCAAAATGTTGACTTCCACAATATATGTCGAAACACTCCCGGGTTATGCAAAACTCGATCCGGACATACGCCCAAGTCCGAAATCATCATACGAACCTGCAGGAACCGTCAATCCTGATTCGGAGGTCATTTACTCAAAATTTCAATCTTAATCAATTTCTCCAACATAAGGCTTCTGAAATGAGGATTTTCTTTCCAAATTAACTTCGAACTTCCCAAAATTCAATTCCGACCACACCTACAAGTCATAATACCTGAAATGGAGCTGCTCATGAATTCAAACTGCTGAACGACGCGCTAGAGCTCGAAACGACTGGTCGGGTCTTTACAAAGACAGTGATAGGGGAGAATATTTATGTTTTACTGATTTTAATTACAAAGATTTGGAAACCTTACTGTTTTATTCTACTATTTTCCCATATCTGCACATTTGGCTATTTTAAATTTAAGTTTGGAAACTTGGAAAGTTGTGTGAAATTTTGGTGCCAGCCGAGGCCTGGAATTGGCGACTGAGTTATTTTATTTATTTATTGTTGCAGTTATATTTTCTTGTTTGCGTAGAATTGTTATATTACATTATTATATACATATATTGTCGTAGGTTAAGTTATAATTTCCCCGCCTTAGCCTCGTCACTACTTCGTCGGGGTTAGGCTCGGCACTTACTCAGTATATGGGGTCGGTTGGACTGATACTACACTATGCACTCTTTTGTGTAGATCCAGGTACCGGCCAGCAGTAGAGATTTTTAGTAGCCGCTATTCATTATCCAGATACACGAGGTATATCTGCCGGCGTTACGCAGATCCCGGGAGTCTTTTCTTAGTTCGTAGAGACTGTTTTATAATTTTCCTAAACCAGTTATATTATTTCTTTCAGCCCATTGATTGTAGTATTCTTTAGTAGTTCGTGAATTGTGACACCAGACCGTGGGGTAGTCTTGGATTTATTTCTATCATTAGTTTGTGGCTCGGTTTATTTAGTTGTTTATCATTTTATATTTGGAGTTATTCATTGGAAACCATTAGATTAAGTTACTTTAAATTTAATTTATTGTGTCTAAAGGGATAATCAAAGGAAAATAGCTAATCGAACTATAACATTGGCTTGCCTAGCAAGTGTGGTGTTAGGCGCCATCACGATCCCTAAGGTTGGGAATTTGGGTCGTGAAAAGTTGGTATCATAGCACTAGGTTGCTTAGTTCTCACAACTCACGAACAAACTTGGTAGAGTCTGAAGGATCGGTACGGAGACGTCTGTACTTATCTCTCAGAGGCTATGAAGTTAGGAACAATTTCACTTCTATTCTACTCTATAGTGCGAATTTATTCTACCATTGATGATTGAACTTGTTTATTCTTGTCCTCTCACAAATCTCGACAACGCGCAAAGAATCTACAACGGGTAGGAGATGAAGCCCCAATGACAGCTACGATTAGGGGAAGAGATAGAAGTAGAGCTCAGTCTAGGCAAAAGATTTATGTCGATCGTAAGGTTCGTGATGTGGCATTCATGGTTGGAAAGAGGGTATTTCTTCGTGTGTCACCCATGAAGGGTGTTATGAGGTTTGGAAAGAAGGGTAAGTTGATCCCTAGGTATATCGGGCCGTTTGGGATTCTTGATATAGTGGGGGAGGTAGCTTATAGACTTGCGTTGCCTCCAGGGTTATCCTCAGCTCATCCGATATTCCACTTGTCTATGCTCCAGAAATATCATGGTGACCCATCTCACATGTTAGATTTTAGCTCTGTCCAGTTGGACAAAGACTTGACTTATGAGGAGGAGCCGGTAGCCGTTCCAGACCGGCAGGTTCGTCAGTTGAGGTCTACGAGTTTTCCTTCAGTTCGAGTGCAATGGAAAGATCGGCGCATTAAGGCAGCGACTTAGGAGTCTGAGTCGGACATGGAAAGTAGATATCCACATTTTTTTTGCCAATTTAGGTAATTTTCTATGTCCGTTCGAGGACAAACGTTTGTATTAGAGGTGGAGATTGTGATGACCCAAGGGGTCATTTTATGAATTAAGACTCCATTCTAGGCTTATTAGCCATAAAAAGACTAATTTTAATTACCTCGATTTGCGTGCCAGTCCGGGAGTGAAACCGGAAAGTTTTTATGTGAAAATATAAGAAATAATAATTTTTAGAATTAAAATTTGGTTTTAGTTGACTTGAGTCAACATTTGTTTAGTAAACGGACCTGGATCTATGTTCCGACGATCCCGGGAGGTCCACAGTAAAATATGGGACTTGGGCATATGCCCGTAAATGAATTCCGAGGTCCCAAGCCTTAGAAATCAATTTTTAAAAGAAATATTTTGCCGAATTATTAATAAAATAAAGAAAAGAATTAATGTTTGAAACCATTGGTATCGGGCTCGTATTTTTGTTCCGGAGCTCGGTACAGATTTGTTATAGTATTTGAATATTAACTGTGAAGTTTGGTGAGAATCGGAGTTTATTTGACGAGATTCGGAGGTCCGGTTGAGAAATAGTGAAATTGAAGTGTTCTTGAGAAAAATGATGAGTTTTGATGTTTAATTCATAGTTTTACATGTTATTTTCATGATTTGATCGCACGAGCAAGTCCGTATTATGTTTTAAGACTTGCGTGCATGTTTGGTTTAGAGCCTCGAGGGCTCGGGTGAGCTTCGAATATGTTTGGGTTGTGTTGCGCTTGTTCTTTTTTATGCTTTGACGTTGTTTCTTCAAGCATGAATGATATCATATTGAACAAATAAGCTCCGATTTCTATTTTGAATGAAGTATTAAATCTGTATCGTAATTACGCACCCGTAGCAAAAAAAATCGTTGAATTTGGACATCGTATGAGGATTTTATGGTCATTTTACTAAGGTTGCCAGATTTTTCAGATTAATTACGAAATTACCACTACCATCGTATTTAAAAATCTGCACTATTTGCGAATATTAAAATATACATATCTCATTCATTATAAGGTCAAATTGAGTGATTCAAAAGCCTAACTTGAACAGAATTTCACAAGGAAACCATTGGAGACATAAAAATCGAGTTTCGGGGACGTTTGGTATGAGAAACAAGGCAGAATAGCTGGCAGAAAAATATATAAAATTAGAGTTGGTTCATTCGGTCATATTTTGAGTTGGGGAGCTCGGATTTGGGTGATTTTTACCATAGTGATTGGGATAAGTGTTCTCTACTCATTTTTTTATTATATTTCAATTACCCAATATTTTTCATCACTTTTAAATCAAAAACTACGAATTTTCATGGTAAAAATTGAGGGTTTGGGTAGAATTAGGAAAATTTATAAAAATCGAATCTTTACATCGAATTGAGGTCGGATTCTGAAACTAATTGTATATTCGGGCTCGTGGGTGAATGGGTAAACGTAATTTGATCCGAACCCCGAGTTTGGACCAAGCGGGCCCAGGGTCGGGTTTTAACTTTTTTTTAAAAAACTTAGGAAAAATTATAATTTTCAATAAAGTTAGTTCCTTTAGCATTAATGAATGATATTAAGTTAATTATGATTAGATTCGAGTGTATTGGAGGTAAATTCAAGAGGAAAAGCTATAATTGAACAGTGAGTGGCCTGCGAAGTTGAGGTAAGGGCTTGGTTTAACCTTGACTTGAGAGAATAGGAATCTCCAACTGATTGTTATGTGGAATTACTTGTGTGTAGTGTATAGGTGACGTGATGAGTACCTATGCACTACCAAATTGTTGTTTACCATAATCCCTTTTCCGTTTTCCATTTATTTGCTTCCCGGCTTGACTGTTTATGATTGTTGAGGTTTATATGGTCAAGTGATGATCTTTGCTGTAATAAATCTAAGACCTGAATAAAAGTCACATGTACTTTTGTCTTGATGTTATATTGATGAAGAATGCATTTGGATAATCGTTTTTATGTTTTTCTTTTGAAGAATTAGTGAAGTCTTAAACCTTAGATCAATAAACAAACAAAAAAAGTATTGATAATATTGTAGAGTAGGACCCCAGACTTTAAAAATATAAAACGGTAGTATTAGATAAACTATTTGGAGCTCATTAAGTTTAGGTCATGAGTGAATGCATGAAAATATTCATTTATAGGCGGATTTTAGAAATATGTTCAAGTACGTAATTGAATTATTCCGCATATGCTACTTGACTATTTGTTTTCATTAGATTATTGCCAAGTATTTTTGCACACGTGTTAAAAGTATTGGATGTTCCCTTGATTTTGTTACGGTACATAAAGGTTGAGTTGGATGACAGTGTTATGATATTTACATGTATTCTGGTTGGTTTCTATAACGACCCGGTCGGTCGTTCCGAGAGTTTAGCCCCGTTTTCCCCGTTTCTGCTTCATTATATGAGGTTCAGCTTCAATATGTTGTGTTAGATTGGTTGGCTCGGGTTCAGAGCAATTTTTGGAGAAAAATGAGACACTTAGTCTCTTAACTTGGTTCAATAGTGGAAAGTCAATCAGAAGTTGACTTATTGGTAAATGACCTCAGAATGTAGAATTTGTAGTTCGGATAGCTTCGTTAGGTGATTTGGAAATTAGGAGTGTGTTCGGAATGTGGTTTTGATGTCTGGTGTAGAATTAGGCTTGAATTAGCGAAAGTTAGTTTTTGGCGATTTTCGGTTGGCAGTGGAAAATAGGTTATCGGGGTCGAAATGGAATTCCGGAAGTTGGAGTATGTTTGTAATGTCATTTTGGACATGTGTGAAAATTTTCAGGTCAATCGGATGTGTTTTGGTTGGTTTCGGCATCATTGGCGAAATTTAGAAGTTTCAAAGTTCATAGGCTTGAATTTGATGTAATTTTGGTGTTTTGCGTTGTTTTTGGTGTTTCGAGGGCTCGACTAAGTTTGAATAAGGTTATGGGATGTTTTGGCGTGTTTGGTTGAGGTCCCGAGGGTCGAGGGTGTATTTCGGATGCTCAAACGAGCACTTTTGGTCTTTGGGAGATTGCTAGTTTTCTGGTGTTTTAGCAGTAGTGGTTTGTTCATTTCAATCGCATAGAGCAAAGATTGAGGCAGGCATATTTGGTTTATGCGATCGCGTAATAAGGTTTGCGATCGCATAGGTTGGGCAGTCTTGAGCAGTGCGGTCGCGTGGGTAAGGTCAGCGATCGCATAGGTGTTCTGTGGCGCGTGAGAGGGATGGATGTTTGAGCTATAAGAACGCGTGTGTTGGTATGTGAACTCATAGAGTGGGTTTGGAATGTGCATCGCAAATGCGTAGCTGGAGACGCGATCGCACTGAAGGAATATATAGTGCTGGGCAGTGTTTTTTAAAAGGTCATTTTTGCGAATTTAGTCTATTTTTCCTCCATTGTTGAGCGGGTTTGGAGCTTTTTGAGAGGGATTGAAAAGGAAATCGAAAGTAAACACTTTGAGGTAAGATTTTTGACTTCATAACTCGATTCTATGTTGTCTTCTAAGTAATTAAATCGGAAATTAGTTGGATTTAAACCCAAAATTGGGGAGGTTAGGTGCATGAGAGTTGGAAATTTCTTTTGATGATTTGAGTGGGCAATTGTTGTCCAATTTTGGTGTTCTTAGTATGTATGGAATCGTGGGAGGATGAGGATTCTTGTGATGTAAATTTTATATAATTCTGAAACGTGTGCCCGGGGCTCGAATTTTGCCAATTTCGAGAATTGTGCCTAAAATTGATAGTTTTCGTTTGAGCCTTGTTCATTTAGCATACATTGATGATGTTAATCTAGTTTTTGTTAGATTCGGAGAAATCGGGAGCCGATTCGAGGGGCAAGAGCATCACGGATTAGTATTTTGGCCCGGGTGGAGATAAGTAATGGCTATAAATCTTGTCCTGAGGGTATGAAACCGCGGACTTCGTATTTCCCACTGTTTTTAGAATGGCGCACATGTCGGATGACGAGTATGTGGCGTGCACTAATTTTTGTATTGGACTTGGTCCTTTCCATGGAAACTATTGAGCTGCGTATTTTACTCTAAATGATATGTTAAATTGTGTTCTAGAACTATTGCTATATTTGGGTTGTAAGCCATGTTTGGGGCCTCGTGCCGACTTGTTTAGACCCTTTGGGGGCTTCTTACTGCTATATCCTCACTGTTGACTTATGATTTACACTCAGTCATATTGTGCTTCATTATTTTCAAAACTCAGCCTTATTTACACCATTTTGGGATATAAAATGATGTTTTGGGTCGAGTACCCCGTTTTACCGATACGCCCGAGGGGATTTTGAGAGTTGCTCAATGAGTGAGGCCGAGGGTCTGATTGTGAGGATATGATGCCACAAGGTGACTTGATATTAGCGCTTGGTCTGAAGGAGCCCTTTCGGAGTCTGTACACACCCCAGTGAGCGCATGTACCTACTGAGTGCGAGTGCCGAGTGCCAAGTAACGAGTGACGAGTGATTGGGAGGCATGAGTGAATTTGAGGTTGCCCGAGGGGCTGATTATGAGTGACTGAGAGGTATGCCCGAGGGGCAGTTTCTGATACATGTTTTTGCCCGATGGGCTACTTATGATTTTATCACTTTCACTCTGAACGTATGAAATATGTTTTGCCCGAGGGGTTTTTATGATTTTCATCATTTTTACACTAAACTTCTTGAAGGTTATGTTGAAACTATTGGAAAGTATATTTCCAAATGATTTTTACTGAAATCAGCTTTTAAGGTCACGGTTCAGTTCTGGAAGGAAGGTCAAAACCAATTTATTAGACAGCATCGACAGTTCCAGACGACTAGGTAGATGATAGCAATGTTGGGTGGCTTGATGAGGGTATACATTTCAGAAAGGTCATGTGGGAGTTAAGGGTACTTCATTGGTACTTCGACGCTCTCTTGTTGGATCGGCTACTAATATTCAAGGTTGCTTGGTAACACGGAAGAATTATAGGGGTATCCCTCGTGGAATGATTGAGTATTAGGGATATGCTAAGTAATCAAGCGATAGAGTTGGGATTAGATATAGTACTACATGGACTTCGAGACTGAGAGTTCTCATAAACAGGTTATTTTGTGATAGCGAACTGTGAAGATGCGAGCAAGCTATTCATATGTTAGTATGTACCATGGTTGAGTCATTGTGAAATTCTCAGTGAGTTATCTATCTGTTGTGAGTGACCAGATTTGGTTTAGGGTTATTAGTAGGCTAGTATGGGTGTGTGTTCTACACCGAGTTAGAATTGTGGGCTCCGTTTCTACTGTTGAGGAATGTACCATTCGATTGTGATTAAGTTTATTCATGTTCTGGAGTGATCTATGAGTTACCCTTCGGTGTTGCGAAGAGTTTTGATTATTGGTTATATGCACATATGGTGCGATTCTAGTTGGGCTTTATAGCTAGATTTGAGTAAGGTAAGTAATTGGGTATTGCGAGGTTGAGACGTATTGGTTATGTTCTTTCTGATTCGTGTGGCATGGTATCGTCCAATTTGCCCGTGGTTATGGCAATGCACTTTGAGTACTTAATGTCGAATTTCGAATGGTTGTTGATTTTGGGCAAGGTGGCTTGAAATATTTCATGTGGACCAGCGTTTGGATGAGATCGCGCAGTGTAGCGGAGTTATGTAGGGGTATGACATTTGGTATTGAATTCATGTGTTTTGATTTTTCACGATGTGTGTCAGGCTTTTAGCATGATGTTGTGATGGTAATTGTTAATAGTAGGATGGTCCTCTCGTGTGAATCTTTTATATAATTTGATTACATTGGGATGTTGCTATTGAGTGCACGAGTTGCACAGGTTATGGCTTTGAATTGTATCGATGTGCCATGTCAGCAGATTGGTCATGTTCGATGAGAAGAGGTCATTGGACCTAGAATGAATATTGTCAGAATTGTCTACAGCACAGTTGGAAGGATAAATATCAGGAGTCGGCTTAGAAATCTGCTATAATTCCTATTTAGGAAGGGGGAGCTTCATGTCTGACTGATCGGACGAATGGTTGTTAGTTTCTACGTGTTTCTTTCATCATCGATAGTATATGAAAGTGTTAGAGCGAGGCATTTATTGATAAGAGGTTATGTACCGGCATTGGATTGTTCTGAGCAGCTATTGTGATTAGGTGTTATCGCTATGGGTATTTGAGTCACGCGTGTATTATGTGATTTCATCTGGGGTGCGTATAGGGCTTGATCCAGCATGTTCAAACTTATTCAGTTTATAGTTATGGAATTTTGATCTTGTATATTATTTCAGAAGTGGGAATTTGATTCTAAGGTTTATGGGTCAGGATTGGATTTCGAAATTTCAACAGTCTCTTAACTTGGTTCAATAGGGGAAAAGTCAACCGGAAGGTGACTTATTAGTAAACGACCTCAGAATATAGAATTTATGGTTCAGATAGCTTTATTAGGTGATTTGGGACTTAGGAGTGTGTTTGGAATGTGGTTTTCATGTCCGGTGTAGAATTAGGCTTGAATTGGCGAAAGTTTGTTTTTGGCGATTTCCAGTCGGAAGTGGAAATAGGCTATCAGGGTCGGAATGGAATTCTGAAAGTTTGATCAGGTTCATAATGTTATTTTGGATATGTGTGCAAATTTTCAGGTCAATCGGATGTGTTTTGGTTGGTTTCGGCATCATTGGCAAAATTTAGAAGTTTCAAAGTTCATAGGCTTGAATTTGATGTAATTTTGGTGTTTTTGCATTGTTTTTTGTGTTTTGAGGGCTCGACTAAGTTTGAATAAGGTTATGGGATGTGTTGGCGTGTTTGGTTGAGGTCCCGAGGGCCTGGGGTGTATCTCGGATGCTCAATCGGGCACTTTTGGTCTTTGGGAGATTGCTAGTTTTCTGGTGTTTTAGCAGCAATGGTTTGTTCATTACGATCGCGTGAGTTCATCCACGATCACGTAGAGTAAAGATTGAGGAAGGACGATTTGTTCTATGTGATCGCATAATAAGGTTTGCGATCGCATAGGTTGGGCATTCTTGAGCAGTGCGGTCGCGTAGGTAAGGTCCGCGATCGCATAGGTGTTCTAAGGCGCGTGAGAGGGATGGATATTTGAGCTATGCGAACGCGTCTGTTGGTATGCGAACGCATAGAGTGGGTTTCTACTTTGCATCGCAAACGCGTAGCTGGAGACGCGATCGCACTGAAGGAATATATAGTGCTGGACAGTGTTTTATAAAAGGCCATTTTTGCGAATTTAGTCTATTTTTCCTCTATTGTTGAGCGGGTTTGGAGCTTTTTGAGAGGGATTGAAAAGGAAATCTAAGGGAAACACTTGGAGGTAATATTTTCGACTTCATAACTCGATTCTATGTTGTTTTCTAAGTAATTAAACAGGAAATTAGTTGGATTTAAACCCAAAATTGGGGAGGTTAGGTGCATGAGAATTGGAAATATCTTTTGATGATTTAAGTCGGCAATTGTGGTCCGATTTTGGTGTTCTTGGTATGTATGGAATCGTGGAAGGATGAGGATTCTTGTGATGTAAATTTTATAGAATTTTGAGATGAGGGTCCGGGACTCGGGTTTGGCCAATTTCGTGAATTGTGCCTAAAATTGATAGTTTTTGTTTGAGGCTTGTTCATTTAGTGTATATTGATGATGTTAATCTGGTTTTGGTTAGATTCGGAGCAATCGGGAGCCGATTCTAGGGGCAAGAGCATCACGGATTAGTATTTTGGCCCGGGTGGAGGTAAGTAATTGCTATAAATCTTGTCCTGAGGGTATGAAACCCCGTACTTCGTATTTCCCACTGTTTTTAGAATGGCGCACATGTCGGATGACGAGTATGTGGCGTGCACAAATTTTTGGATTAGACTTGGTCCTCTCCATGGCAACTATTGAGGTGCGTATTTTACTCCAAATCATATGTTAAATTGTGTTCTCAAACTATTGCTATATTTGGGTTGTAAGCCATGTTTAGGGCCTCGTGCCGACTTGTTTAGACCCCTTGGGGGCTTTTCACTGCTATTTCCTTACTGTTGACTTATGATTTACACTAAGTCATATTGTGCTTAATTTTTTTCGAAACTCAGCCTTATTTACACTATTTTGAGATACACCCGAGGGGATTTTGAGAGTTGTTGACTGAGTGAGGCCGAGGGTCTGATTGTGAGGATATGATGCCACGAGGTGACTTGATATTAGCGCTTGGTCTGAAGGAGCCCCTCCGGAGTCTGTACACACCCCCAGTGAGCGCATGTACCTTCTAAGTGAGAGTGCCGAGTGCCAAGTGACGAGTGACGAGTGATTGGGAGGCGTGAGTGACTGTGAGGTTGCCGAGTGGCTGATTATGAGTGATTGTGAGGTATGCCCGAGCGGCAATTTCTGATACATGTTTTTTCCCGAGGGGCTACTTATGATTTTACCACTTTCACTCTGAACTTATGAAATATGTTTTGCCCGAGGGGCTTTTGATGATTTTCATTATTTTTACACTAAACTTCTTGAACGTTATGTTGAAACTATTGGCAAGTATATTTCCAAATGATTTTTAGTGAAATCGGCTTTTAAGCATGATGATTTAACGTATACATTGTTGGAAAGAAAGGTTGTGCTTATTGTGAATTGATGATTTGATTTTTATGTGTTTCAATATGCTCAGACCTGATTTATTTTCATTACTACTGTGTTGGCGTACTCACATTACTCCCTGCACCTTGTGTGCAGATCCAGATGTTAGGGAAGAGTGAGTTGTGTATTTGTTCTAGAGATTTCTCGGAGATTTTGCGAGGTAGCTGCACGCGTCCGCAGTCCTGCTCTCTCTCCTGCTTACTATTATAAATTTTTTCTTTTGAGTTGCATATTTTATGTAGATTCTCATGACCAGTGACTCATGGATCTCAGGGGTTGTATTTAATATTCGGTATAGTTTTAACTGTTTTAAAAATGTCTAAAAGAAACCTTTATGGTTTATCAGTTTAGTAAAGATGTAAATGGAAGCTTATTACGATTTGAGTGTAGTTTTGGCTGGCCTAGTTAAACGATAGGCTCCATCATGACTGGCTTAGATTTGGGGTCGTGACAGTTTCATTATGAAATAATATTGGATACAGCTTGTGAGCTATACTGTGTTCTGTTTACAATTGTTGAGATAAACGTGTTGTGAAAGGCTTGGCCTGAATTGTGAAAGTTTTTGATAAATAAATCAATTGATTGTGATAAGGGTGGACAATATGATAGTGATAAGGGCGGCCAGGGGAAATAAATGATTGTGATAAGGGAGGACAGGGGAAATAAATGATAATGATAAGGGTGGATAGGGGAAATAAATGATAGTGATAAGGGTGGACATGGGAAATAAATGATAGTGATAAGCGTGGACAGGTGGGATCGGGTTGCACGCTGCAACAAGACAGTGATGAAGGAGAATATTTATTTTTTACTTATTTTAATTACAAAGATTTGGAAACATTACTGTTTTACTCTACTGTTTTCCCATATCTTGCACATCTGGTTATTTTAAATTTAAGTTTGGAAACTTGTAAAGTTGTGTGAAATTTTGGTGACAGTCGAGGCCTAGAATAGGCGACTGAGTTATTTTATTTATTTATTGTTGCAGTTATATTTTCTTGTTTGAGTAAAATTGTTTTATTACTTTATTATATATATATATATTGTCGCAGGTTAAGTTATAATTTCCCCGCCTTAGCCTTGTCACTACTTCGTCGGGGTTAGGCTCGGCACTTACTCAGTACATGGAGACGGTTGTACTGATACTACACTGTGGTGACCCAAAAGGTCATCCCGTGCAATTTTAGCTAAATCTGTATTACGAGGCCATGAAAGCCTACTTTTATCTCACCTCGATATGTGTGCATATCCCGGGCGTGTAGTCGGGAAGCCGTTAAGTGGAAAATTGATTAAATGATGATTTTACATTAATTATGTGAGTAAAGTTGACTTTGGTCAACATTTTTGATAAACGAAACCGAACCCGTGATTTGACGGTCCCGGAGGGTCCGTAGGAAATATGGGACTTGGGCGTATGCCCGGAATCAAATTCCGAGGTCCTAAGTCTGAGAAATGAATTTTGAAAGAAAATTGTTTTCTAAATATAAAGGCTTTTGAAAATAAAATTTGATGTGAAACCTGTGTTATCGGGCCCATATTATGGTTCCGGAGCCCGGAACAGGTTCAAGATGATTATTATGTGTTATCTGTAAAATTTGGTAAGAAACGGACTTGGTTTGACGTGTTTCAGATCAAAAAATGGAAAATTTGATGTTTATGAAGTTTTTTAGAATTTCTATAGATTTTGAGGTTTAATTCGATGTTTATGATGTTATTTGGGTGGTTTAATTACTCGAATAAGTCCTTAGGATGTTTTTGAGGTTGGGTGTATATTTGGTTTTGAGCCCCGAGAGTTCGGGTGAGTTTAAGGTAGGTGTCGGAGAGCATAAACCTTAGAAAATCTGGTGTTTTAGTGCTGTTGCTGGTGTCCAGGGATTTACCCTGTGCGAACGCACAGGGTTGTGGGGGTTCTGGGGGGGGGGGGTAGAGTAGATTAGACCTATGCGAACGCAACCCACTGGGTGCGAACGCAGACCTTTAGGTCAGTGACCTTATGCGAACGCATTTAGGGGTCGCGAACGCAGAGGGTTAAAGAGATCTGGGGGCTAGGGGTGCAAGGCCAGTGCGAACGCGGAGCTTTGGCCGCGAACGCATTGTTTATTTTCGCCCAGTGATTTTAAGTATCAAAAACAGAATTCATTACCGGATTTTACCATTTTTCACAACCCTCCTTCTCCCCCATACCCCATAGGCGATTTTGAAGAGCTTTTCCACCATAGCTTCATAGGTAAGTAATCTTAACTTCATTTTCTTCCATTTTCATCAACGATTATTAGATTCTACGCCTAAAATCATGGAATTAAAGGGTAGAAATTGGGGTTTTGGGTAGAGTTAGGGATTTTTGAATATTTGGGGAATTTGACCTCGTTTTAGGGTCGGATTTCAAAAAAAATTGTATATTCGGGCTCGTGGGGGAATGGGTGATCGGGTTTTGGTCCGAACCTCGTATTTTGACCAAGCAGGTCCGGGGACAATTTTTGGATTTTTGGGAAGAATGATGGGAAATCTATAATTAGGCATTGAAATTGAATTATTGAGCAATTATTGATGTTATTAAGTCAATTATGTCTACTTTTTTCAGAGTTGGGTTCGAGAGTGAAGGCGGTGCTAGAGGCTTGATTTGGATTGTTGGAGCCGAGGTAAGTGTTTGGCCTAACCTTAGCTTGAGGGAATAGGTGTTGAGTCCTAATTGCTATGTGTTTATTCCATGTTCAATGTATAGGTGAGGTGACGAGTACCTATATGTTGTTGTCAGGCATGATCGTGAGTCGGAAATTTTCAATTATATGATATTTATTGGCTTTTACTATGTTTATGGTTTAATATCAATTTGATAGCTATTCATTTGGTGGAAATTCTTGGTTATGAGTATGCCGGGACGATATTATTCTTGTTGATTATTCTGTGCATTTAAGGTCTCTTATTATTGATTTCATGCCAACTGTTGTTTTTATATTTATTTATTGCACGAAGGGACATTTCGTGCCGAGTGTTTATTTATTTATTGCACGAGGGGACATTCCGTGCCGAGTGTTTATTTATTTATTGCACGAGGGGACATTCCGTGCCGAGTGTTTGTGAGGTTATGCACGAGGGAATATTCCTTGCCGAGTGTTTATTTATTTTATTGCACGAGGGGACATTCTGTGCCGAGTGTTTGTGAGGCTATGCACGAGGGGACATTCCGTGCCGAGTGTTTATTTATTTATTTATAGCATGAGGGGACATGCCGTGCCGTTCTGTTTATTTATTGTTCAGAGTTGTTAAATTCCTGCTGTTATTTATGCATTCCAGTTGTTATCGTATTATGTCATTTCAGTGAATTGTTTCCCCTTTTCCCCCAGTATCTTAGCTCCATTTTTTGTGCTTATCGGTTATTTCTTGTCAATACTTCCTTATTACATTATTGAACTTTACATGTATTCGTTATTTGTCGTGTCCTAGCCTCGTCACTACTTCGCCGAGGTTAGGCTTGGCACTTACTCAGTACATGGGGTTGGTTGTACTGATGCTACACCTGCACTTCTTTATGTTGTGCAGATTACGGAGCCGGACACAGTGGAAATTGAGCGAGGGAGTATCCTTCAGTCCACGTCGACACCAAGGTAGTCGTGCAGGCTTCCGCAGGCCTTGGCGTCACCATCTATTTCTTTCCTTCTGTCTTATCTTGTATTAGACAGCTACACTTGTTTATTTCAGATTCATGTTTTTAGTAAATCTTAGACTGTCCGTGAAATTGTGATACCAGTTATGGGGGTGTATTTAAGGAAATTTTGTAAGATTTATTTTTTAAGTTGTTGAATTTCGTGCGGTTTGAATTCTAAATGCTAACTGATTTTCTTTTCTATTCTCTCGCAGATGGCAAGAATGCGTGCTTCCTTATCTATCGATCAGCATCCCGATCCTCCTGTTGCAGCTCCTACGAAGGGTCGAAGACGAGGCCGAGGTCGTGCTAAAGCCGAGCTATGGCCCGACATGCTATCATGATACTCCCCACTGATCGTGAGAGGGTGAGGAGGTTTATTGAGGGTCTAGCTCAGCCTATTAGACTCCAGATGGCCAGAGAGACAAGTACCGATATTTCATTTCAGGAGGCGGCCAATGTGGCCAGACGGATTGAGATGGTCTTATCACAGGGCAGCGGTCAAGGTCTGACAAGAGGCCTCGTCGTTTTGGCCGATTCAGTGGCGCCTCATCTGGAGGCAGAGATTCTTTTGGCAGAGATTATCCTCCTAGACCATTCCAGTCAGCACTCCAGGTATCCCGCAGTGCACCACCAGCTCCTATCTGTGCACCGCCACTTCAGAGCTTCCAGAGTGGTTATTCTGGTCGTCAGGGACAGCATTCTCAGCAGCTAAGGTCATGTTTCACTTGTGGTGGTGTGGGGCACATCGCCAGGTTCTTCCCCTGAGGTCCTGGTGGTTCTCAGTATCAGGGTTCCCGTGCTATGGTTCCCGCACCAGGTGCACCTCCGCCCCCTCAGCCAGCGAGGGGTGGAGGTCGAGGTGCCATAGGTAGAGGCCAGACAGTTAGAGGTGGAGGGCAGTCCACGAGAGGTAGAGGTCAGCCCGTAGTGGGTAGACCCAGAGATGTTCAGGTTGGAGGGGCTCCGCCCCGATGCTATGCTTTCCTGCCAGGCATGAGGCTGAGGCCTCTGATGCAGTTATTACAGGTATGGTTTCAGTTTGCAGCAGAGATGCTTCGGCTTTATTTGATCCGGTTTCTACATTCTCCTATGTGTCTTCATATTTTTCCCCTTATCTAAGTATGCCCCGTGATTCCCTGAGTACATCAGTATATGTGTCTACCCCGGTAGGTGATTCTATTGTGGTAGATCGAGTCTACCGTTCATGCTTAATGGTTATTGGTGGTCTGGAGACTCATGTAGATATTATGCTTCTTGATATGGTTGACTTCGATGTTATTTTGGGGATGGATCGGTTATCTCCCTACCATGTTATTCTGGACTATCATGCCAAGACAGTGACCTTGGCCTTGCCAGGAGTACCTTGTTTGGAGTGGAGAGGGACTCTTAGTCATTCTTCCGGTAGAGTTATTTCATATATGAAGGCTCGGCGCATGGTCTAGAAGGGTTGTTTGGCATATTTATCCTATGTTTGTGATTCTAGTGCTGAGGTTCCTTCTATGGAGTCTCTGCACATGGTTAGCAAATTCCCAAAGGTATTCCCTGCTAACCTTCCAGGTATGCCACCCGACAGGGATATTGACTTTTGTATTGAGGTGGCTCCAGGCACTCAGTCCATTTCTACCCCGCCGTATTGTATGGCCCCGCTAGAGTTGAAGGAGTTTAAGGATCAGTTGCAGGATTTGTTGGATAAAGGCTTCATCAGGCCTAGTGTTTCTCATTGGGGTGCCCCAGTGTTGTTTGTCAAAAATAAAGATGGCTCGATGAGGATGTGTATTGACTATCGGCAGTTGAACAAGGTTACTATTAAGAATAAGTATCCTTTGCCGAGGATTGATGATTTATTTGACCAGCTTCAGGGTGCTACAGTGTTTTCCAAGATTGACTTGAGATCTGATTACCATCAGATGAGGATTAGGGTGTCTGATGTCCCTAAGATAGCCTTTCGCACTCGGTGCATTATGAGTTCTTGGCGATGTCATTTGGGTTGACAAATGCCCCCGCTGCTTTTATGGAGTTGATGAACCGAGTGTTCAGTCTCTATTTGGATTCATTTGTTATAGTCTTCATTGATGATATTTTGATTTACTCCCGCAGCCGAGAGGAGCATGAGCAGCACCTTCAAGTCGTCCTTCAGACTCTGAAGGACAGTCAGTTGTATGCCAAATTTTCCAAGTCTGAGTTCTGGTTGAGTTCGATTGCATTTCTAGGCCATGTGGTATCATCAGAGGGTATTCAGGTAGATCCCAAGAAGATTTTAGCAGTCAGATATTGGCCTAGACCCATCTCAGTTATAGAGATCCGGAGTTTCTTGGGCTTAGCAGGCTATTATCGCCAGTTTTCATCCATTGCTGCCCCGATGACCAAGTTAACCCAGAAGGGTGCCTAGTTCAGGTAGTCTGATGAGTGTGAGGCGAGCTTTCAGAAGCTCAATACAGCCTTGACCACGGCACCGGTGTTAGTTTTGCCCACGGGTTCAGGGCCTTATACCGTGTATGGTGATGCTTCACAGGTTGGACTTGGTGCAATGTTGATGCAAGATGGCAAGGTTATATCTTATGCTTCACGCCAGTTGAGGGTTCATGAGAAGAACTATCCAGTTCATGATTTAGAGTTAGAAGTTATTGTTCATGCGTTGAAGATTTGGAGGCATTATCTGTATGGGGTGCCATGTGAGGTGTTCACAGATCATAAGAGTTTGTAGTATTTGTTCAAGCAGAAGGAGTTGAATATGAGGCAGAGGAGATGGCTAGAGCTGTTGAAGTACTATGACATTACCATCTTATATTATTCGGGGGAGGCCAATGTGGTGGCCGATGCTTTGAGCCAGAAGTCAGCCAGCATGGGTAGTCTTGCTTATATACCAGTCGGATAGCGACCGTTTGCTTTGGATGTTCAGGCTTTGGCCAACCGGTTTATGAGATTGGAGGTTTCTGAGACTGGCCGTGTTTTGGCCCAAAATGTGGCCCGTTCTTCATTGTATGATCGTATCCGATCCAGGCAGTATGATGATCGTCATTTATGTGTTCTTAGAGATACGGTCCGGCACGGAGGTGCCAAGTAGGTCACAGTTGATGATGATGAAGTCTTGAGGATGCAGGGTCAGATTTGTGTACATGATGTTGATGGCATTCGAGAGTTGATATTACAGGAGCCCATAGTTCCCGGTATTCCATTCATCCGGGCGCCGCAAAGATGTACCAGGACTTTCGGCAGCATTATTGGTGGCGGAGGATGCAGAAGGATATTGCAGCATATGTAGCTCAGTGCTTGAACTGTCATCAGGTTAAGTACGAGCACTGGAGACCCGGTGGTTTGATGCAGCAGATTGAGCTTCCCGAGTGGAAGTGGGAGCGTATCACCATGGACTTCGTAGTTGGACTCCCACGGACTCAGAGGATGTTTGATGCGATGTGGGTCATTGTGGATAGGCTGACCAAGTCAACACACTTCATTCCTATATCAGTTTCGTATTCTTCGGAGAAGTTGGCAAATATCTACATTAGGGAGATTGTTCGATTGCATGGTGTGCCCGTGTCCATTATTTCTGATCGAGGTACTCAGTTTACCTCCCGTTTCTGGAGAGTATTTCAGTGTGAGTTGGGCGAACGGTTTGATTTGAGCGCAGCATTTCATCCTCAGACGGACGGACAGTTCGAGCGTACTATTGAGATTTTGGAGGATATGTTACGGGCATGTGTCATTGACTTTGGAGGTTCATGGGACCAGTTTTTTCCCTTAGCTGAGTTTGCCTACAACAACAGCTACCAGTCGAGCATTCAGATGGATCCGTATGAGGCGTTGTATGGTAGGCGGTATTGGTCGCCAGTCGGGTGGTTCGAGCCAGGAGAGGCTATATTGTTGGGTTCAGAGTTAGTCCAGGATGCCTTGGATAAGGTGAAGATCATTCAAGATAGACTTCACACAACTCAGTCCAGGCAGAAGAGTTATGCGGATCACAGAGTTCGTGATTTGGAATTTATAATTGGAGACCGGGTATTTCTTCGAGTGTTTCCCATGAAGGGCGTGATGAGGTTCGGAAAGAAGGGAAAGTTGAGCCCTAGGTACATTGGTCCATTTGAGATTCTGGACAAGGTGGGAGAGGTGGCCTACAGACTTTCTTTTCCACCTAGTTTATCAACCGTGCACCCGGTGTTTCAGATATCTATGCTTCGGAGGTATATTGCCGATCCCTCTCATCTACTTGACTTCAGCGGTGTCCAGTTGGACAAAGATTTGACTTATGAGGAGGAGCCGGTAGCCATATTAGCTCGGCGGGTTCGTCAGTTGAGTTCGAAGAGTTATCCTTCAATTCATGTTCAGTGGAGAGGTCAGCCTGTTGAGGCAGCTACCTGGGAGTCCGAGTCCAATATGCGGAGCCGATATCCCCATCTTTTCCCCGATTCAGGTAACATTCTATGTCCATTCGAGGACGAACGGTTGTTTTAGAGGTGGAGATTGTGATGACCCAAAAGGTCATCCCGTGTAATTTTAGCTAAATCTGTGTTCAGAGGCCATGAACGTCTCCTTTTATCTAACCTCGATATCTGTACGCAGCCCCGGCATGTAGCCGGGAAGTCGTTAAGTGGAAAATTGATTAATGATTTTACATTAATTATTTGAGTAATATTGACTTTGGTCAACATTTTTGGTAAATGGACCCAGACCTGTGATTTGACGGTCCCGGAGGGTCCGTAGGAAAATATGGGACTTGGGCGTATTTCCGGAATCGAATTACGAGGTCCCAAGTCCGAGAAATGAAGTTTTAAAGAAAATTACTTCCTGTAAAATATAAAGGCTTTTGAAAATGAAATTTGATGTGAAACCTGTGTTATCGGGTCCGTATTATGGTTCTGGAGATCGGAACAGGTTCAATATGATTATTATGTGTTATATATGAAAATTGGTAAGAAACGGACTTGGTTTGACGTGTTATCAAAAATTTGAAAATTTGAAGGTTATGAAGTTTTTTAGAATTTCTATAGATTTTGAGGTTTAATTCGATGTTTATGATGTTATTTGGGTGGTTTAATTACTCGAATAAGTCCGTTGGAAGTTTTTGACTTGGGTGTATATTTGGTTTTAAGCCTCGAGGGCTCGGGTGAGTTTCGGGTAGGTGTCGGAGAGCAAAAACTTTAGAAAATCTGGTGTTATAGTGTTGTTGTTGGTGTCCAGCGATTTTACCCTATGCGAACGCACACCATGCAGTGCGAACGCATAGGGTTGTGGGAGTTTCGGGGGGGGGGGGGGGGGGGGGGGGGGGGGGGGGGGGGGGGTCAGAGTAGATTAGACTTATGCGAACGCAACCCACTGGGTGCGAACGCAGACCTTTAGGTTACTGACCCTATGCGAACGCATGTAGGGGTCGCGAACGCAGAGGGTTAAGGAGGTCCGGGGGCTGGGGTGCAAGGCTAGTGTGAACGCACCTGCTGGGGCGCGATCGCGGAGGGTAAATTACGAAAACATGTGTGAACGCGGAGCTTTGGCCGCGGACGCACTGTGTATTTTCGCCCAGTGATTTTAAGTGTCAAAAACAAAATTGATTACGGGATTTTTACCATTTTTCACAACCCTCCATCTCCCCCATGCCCCATAGGCGATTTTGAAGAGCTTTTCCACCATAGCTTCATAGGTAAGTAATCTTAACTTCATTTTCTTCCATTTTCATCAACAATTATTAGATTCTAGGCCTAAAATCATGGAATTAAAGGGTAGAAATTGGGGTTTTGGGTAGAGTTAGGAATTTTTGAATATTTGGGAAATTTGACCTCGTTTTACGGTCAGATTTCAAAACAAATTGTATATTCTGGCTCTTGGGGGAATGGGTGATCGAGTTTTGGTCCGAACCTCGTGTTTTGACCAAGCGAGCCCCGGGATGATTTTTGGATTTTTGGGAAGAATGATGGGAAAGCTATAATTAGGCATTGAAAATGAATTGTTGAGCAATTATTGATGTTATTAAGTCAATTATGTCTAGATACGATTGTTTCGGAGTCGGGTTCGAGAGGAAAGGCGGTGCTAGAGGCTTGATTTTGATTCTTGGAGCCGAGGTAAGTGTTTGGCCTAACTTTAGGTTGAGGGAATAGGCGTTGAGTCCTAATTGCTACGTGTTTATCCCATGTTCAATGTATAGGTGAGGTAACGAGTACCTATATGTTGTTTTCAAGCATGATCGTGAGTCAGAAATTTGCAATTATATGATATTTATTGGCTTTTACTATGGTTATGGCTTTAATATCAATTTGATAGCTATTCATTTGGTGGAAATTCTTGGTTATGAGTATTGTTGAGTAGTTGATCGGTTGGGGAACTTTATGTTGGATTATATACTTGTGTCGGATTGGTTATAGTTGTGTCCCTTGCTGGGACGGTATTATTTAAATTTAAGGCTTCTTATTGTTGATTTCATGCCAACTGTTGTTTTTATATTTATTTATTGCACGAGGGGACATTCCGTACCGAGTGTTTATTTATTTATTGCACGAGGGGACATTCCGTGCCGAGTGTTTGTGAGGTTATGCACGAGGGGTCATTCCGTGCCGAGTGTTTATTTATTTTGTTGCACGAGGAGACATTCTGTGCCGAGTGTTTGTGAGGCTAAGCACGAGGGGACATGCCGTGCTGTTTTGTTTATTTATTGTTCAGAGTTGTTAAATTCCTGCTGTTATTTATACATTTCAGTTGTGTCACGACCCAAAATCCAACACAGGTCGTGATGGCGCCCAACACCGTAGTCAGGCAAGCCAACAGTTGTTTACTAGTGAGATTATCCTTATTTGACATACCAACCCCATATATTCCCAAAATTTTAAGCTTAGATTCTTTAAATAAAAGCGGAAACATTAACCAACTTAAGTAAATACATCCACAACGATCATGAACCAATATATACAGTCCCAAAATATAGAGTCTACTACGAGTGTGCCAGGAACTGGTGCACAAGTCAACAGGCGAACTAGTAGAATATACAAAAGATGATACAACTATACTATTGTCTGAAAGAAGTAGACAGAAATAAACAAAAGATAACTCCATAGTACTGCTGAGAATCGCCAAGGGAGGCAGCTCACCGTGGAGTCAGGTCCAGAATATACAACAAGCTCCGGTCGGATAACCAGAAGCACCAGCCTCAGAACCTGTACAACTAAGTGCAGCATGAGTACATAAATATATATGTACCCAGTGAGTATCCCGCCTAACCGCGAAGAGGTAGTGATGAGAGGTCGACATGACACTCATTAATGTCCAACAGTATAACTTAACAGAATATAATAGAAATGGTAGGCATGTAAAGATAGTGAAGCAACAAGTATATATGTAAGGTACTGAAATCCAGGAAGAATACTGGGAATGAATAAAACAATTACCACTTCACCTTTCCCCAAATATCTGTCAGATCAATATCCATGAATTTAGTAACAAATAAATCACACGCATGAAGGTAAGGACAATCGGCCGGAGTCATACGATGGTAATGCCCATGCACTGCCGAGGATCGAACGTCCTGTACCAAAAGTGCACCTCTCCACAAAGTACTCACATCTATGCACTGCCGAGAATCGAACGGTCCGGACCAAAAGTGCATCTCTCAGTCCTCTCTATGCACTGTCGAGGATCGAACGGTCCGTACCAAAAGTGCATCTCTCAATCCGTTGTGGCGTACGGCCCGTTCCCATAAGAATGGGGGAGATCACACTCCGCTCGCGAAATGTAAATTGTGAAGCGGTCACATGCACACACATTATTCCTTTTAAAAGAAAATACTTTTCATTGAACAATCTTCTTACAAGTTTTTCTCAAATTCCATAACTTCGGAGAAATAAGCAACATGTACTGTTAATTCGTTAAGCATATAGTTATATCAAGTAAAACACAAGGCATGATGTGGGCCTAACTATCCGGACATAATAGAAGTAGTCGATACGTACGGACTCTTCACTTTGTACGTACGTAGCCCCCACAAATTATCACATATAGCATTTAAATCACCTAGGGGAACAATTCCCCTTACAAGGTTATAAAGGAGACTCACCTTGCGTCGAATTTACTCCCCGGACCGAGAACGCGCCCGAAACTCCGAACTCTACAACCAAGGACTCGAAACTAGCCAAATGTTATACAATTACATTAATTTATATTCAAAGCATGGAATTCTCCTATTACTAGCCAAATTCACCATTTTTTTAAGAAAATCCAAAATTCGACCATGGGCCAGCATGCTCGGATTCCAATAATTCTCGAAGGAAACACTCACCCAAAGCCTTCTATCTTATCTTGTATTTCTAGACAGGTACACTTGTTTATTTCAGATTCATGTTTTTGGTAAATCTTAGACTGTCCGTAAAATTATGATACTAGTTCTAGGGGTGAAATTAAGGAAATTTTGTAAGATTTATTATTTAAGTTGTTGAATTTCTTATCTTCCGCATTTCTAATTATAATTGTTCTAGTTTACCACTGTTATTTCAATTGCCTATTATAAATAAATAAATTTAATAATCGGAACGTTGTCTTGTCTAGCGGGTTCAACGTTAGATGCCATCACGGCCTGAAGGTAGGATTTCGGTTCATGACAAGTTGGTATCAGAGCACTAGGTTTCCTAGGTCTCACAATTCACGGACAAACTTGGTAGAGTCTGAGGGATCGGTACGGAGATGTCTGTACTTATCCTCCAGAGGCTGGAAAGTTAGGAATAACTTCACATTCTTCTTCTCTATCGTGCAGTTTGAATTCTAAATGCTAACTGATTTTCTATTCTATTCTCTCGCAGATGGAGAGAACGCGTGCTTCCTCATCTACCGATCAGCAGCCCGATCCTCCTGTTGCAGCTCCTACGAGGGACCGAGGATGAGGCCGAGGCCGTGCTAGAGGCCGACGCAGAGCCAGGGCTCAGCCCAGAGCAACAGCCCCGGTAGAGGACCCACAGGTAGACTTTGCCGGTGAGGTTCCTGCTCAGACGGTTCCAGTCGGACCAGCTCAGGTCCCAAAGGGGTTCATTGCCACCCCGGTTCTTTAGGACGCTCTGGTCCGCTTAGTGGGCCTTATAGAGAGCGTGGCTCAAGTCGGTCTTCTTCCTACTGCACCAGTCGTCTCTCATGCTGGGGGAGGGACCCATACTCCTGCTACCCGTACACCAAAGCAGTTAGCTCCTCAGTTCCAGACTCCAGTACCTCAGACAGCTGGAGTAGCTCAGCCAGGGATTGTGGCAGCGGAAGTTGAGGGGGTAGCTATGTCTGCCGACGCTTTGTGGAGATTGGATCGGTTCACCAAGCTATTTCCTACTACATTTACTGGTGCACCATCAGAGGATCCCCAGGATTACTTGGACAGTTGCTATGAGGTTCTTCGGAACATGGGTATCGTGGAGTCCAATGGAGTTGATTTTGCTACATTCCGTCTTTCTGGTACCGCCAAGACTTGGTGCAGGGATTTTTGTTTGACCATGCCAGTTGGATCTTCGCCTTTGACTTGGGCTCAGTTGTCCGAGTTATTCTTGGGGAAGTTTCTTCCAGTTACTCAGAGTGAGGATCTTCGGAGGCAGTTTGAACGCCTCCAGCATGGATCTATTACTATTACACAGTATGAGACGAGGTTCATTACTGTCACGACCCCAAATCTAAACAAGTCATGATGGCGCCTATCGTGGAACTAGGCCAGCCAAAAACTACACTCAAATTGCAATAAGCTTCCATTTACATCTTTACTAAACTGATAACCCGTAAAGGTTTCTTTTAAATATTTTTAAAACAGTTAAAGCTATACTGAATATTAAATACAACCCCTGAGATCCCGGAGTCACTGGTAATGAGCATCTACATAAAAATATTCAACTCAAAAGAAAATAAATTCTACAATAGTAAGCAGGAAAGAGAGAGGGACTGCGGACGCATGCAGCTACCTCGCAAATCTCCGAGAAATCTATGGAACAGATACACAGCTCACCCTGCCCTAACATCTGCACACAACGTGCAGGGAGTAATGTGAGTACACCAACTCAGTAGTAATGAAAATAAATCAGGTCTGATCAGCAAGAAACACATAAAAATCAATTCATCAATTCACACAACCTTTCTTTCCAACAATGTATACGTTAAATCATCATGCTTAACAGCCGATTTCAGTAAAAAACATTTGGAAATATACTTGCCAATAGTTTCAACATAACTTTCAAGTTTGTTTAATGTAAAAATGTTGAAAATCATAAAAAGGCCCATCGGGCTAAACATATTTCATAAGTTCAGAGTGAAAGTGGTAAAATCATAAGTAGCCCCTCGGGCAAAAACATATATCATAATCAGCCCCTCGGGCATGCCTCACAGTCACTCATAATCAGCCCCTCGGGCATACCTCACAGTCACTCATAATCATCCCCTCGAGCATACCTCACAGTCACTCATCACTCGGCACTCGGCACTCAGCACTCGGCACTCGGACTCAGCAGGTACCTGCGCTCACTAGAGGTGTGTACAGATTCTGGAGGGGCTCCTTCAGCCCAAGCGCTAATATCAAGCCACCTCGTGGTGTATCATATCCTAACAATCAGGCCCTCGGCCTCACTCAGCCACAACCTCTCAAAAGCCCCTCAGGCCTATCAGTAAGAAAATGGGGTACTCAACCCAAAACATCATCTTTATATCTTAAAATAGTGTAAACCAGGCTGAGTTTTGAAAACAGTAAGCACAATGTGACTGAGTGTAAATCATCAATAAATAGTGAGGAAATATCAGTAAAAAGCCCCCATAGGGTCTAAACAAGTTGGCACGAGGCCCCAAACATGGCTTATAGCCCAAATATAGAAATAGTTTTTAGAACACAATTTAACATATGATTTGGAGTAAATACGCAACTCAATAGTTGTCGTGGAGAGGACCAAGTCCAATCCAAAAAAATCAGTGTGCGCCACATACTCGTCATCCGATATGTGCGCCATTCTAAAAACAGTGAGAAATATGGAGTCCGGGGTTTCATACTCTCAGGACAAGATTTATAGCCATTACTTACCTCCACTGGGCCACAACACTAATCTGTGATGCTCTTGCCCCTCAAATTGGCTCCCGATTTCTCCAAATCTAACCAAAACCAGTTTAACATCATCAATATATGCTAAAGGAACACAACCCAATCAAAAACTATCAATTTATACAAAAATCTGGAAATTCCGCAAAACTCGAGCCCCAGGCCCACTTCTCGGAATCCGATAAAAATTACATCACAAGAACCCTCATCCTCCCACGAGTTCGTACATACCAAGAACATCACAATCAGACAACAATTTCCCACTAAAATTACCAAAAGAAATTTCCAAATCTTTCCTCCCATTTTTCCCAAACTCTCTACTTAATTCCTCAAATTGCATGGTCAAAATCAAGAAAATATTCATGAAATTAAACCAAAAATGATTGAAGAACACTTACCACAAGAATCCCACTGAAAATATTGTCCAAAATCTCCTTCCCCCGAGCTCTCAGATGGCAAAATAATTTATGGCCAAGAACCCCCGAAATTAGAACTTAAACTGTCTGCCCAGACTTTTACACTGTGCGATCGCGGAAAAAGCCCCGCGATCGCGAAGAACAAAATGCTGCCCCTCACAGCAATGCGATCGCGACCATCTCTATGCGATCGCATAGAGCAATTCCATCACCTCACTGCCACACGCGCCCACACTGTGCGATCGCAATAAGCCTCACGCGACCGCACTGTTTTGCAACCTCCCACTATGCGATCGCGGACCATTCATTGCGATCGCATAACAAAATTTTTTGTTGCCTCACCAACAAACCTATGAGATCGCAGCCTCACCATTGTGATCGCATACAACGAAACCAGACCAAGAAAATACAGCAGCCACAACAGTCCTTTTAAGGCACCGGGACCTCAACCAACCCTACCAACACACCCTATAATATCATTCAAACTTAGTCGAGCCTTCGGAACACCAAAAATAACACGAAAACACAAACATTTCATCAAATTCAAACCTATGAACTTTGAAACTTCTAAATCTCGCCAATGATGCCAAAACCAACCAAAACACATCCGATTGACCTGAAATTTTGCACACATATCCAAAATGACATTAAGAACCTGTTTCAACTTCCGGAATTACATTCCGATCCCGATAGCCTATTTTCCACTGCGGATCAGAAATCGCCAAAAATTAACTTTCGCCAATTCAAGCCTAATTCTACTCTGGACATCAAAACTACATTCCGAACACACTCTTGAGTCCCAAATAACCTAAGGAAGTTATCCGAGCCATAAAATCCGCATTCCGAGGTCGTTTACCAATAATTCAACTTCCGGTTACTTTTTCACTATTGAACCAAGTTAAGAGACAAAGTGTCTCATTTTTCACCACGACTACTCTGAACCCGAACCAACCAACCCACCACACAATCCTCCCCCACTTAAACATACATTCGTCCTCGAATGGGCCAAGAGTTGTTCTCCAACACCATCAAACTGCTGCGTAGCTTACCATGCACATACCCGGGGGTGATCCCACGTCACCCTATCCCATATAGGTCCAATAACACAACACCCTTGAAATTTCGAAATCCAATCCTGACCCGTAAACCTTAGAACAAAATTCCCACTTCTGAAATAATATATAAGATCAAAATTCCATAACTATAAACTGAAGAAGTCTGAACATGCTGAATCAAGCCATATACGCACCCCAGATGCAATCACATAATACACTGCGTGACTCAAACACTCATAGCGATAACTCTTAACCACAATAACTGCTCAGAACAACCCAATACCGGTACATAACCTCGTATCAAGAAATGCCTCGCTCTAACACTTCCATATACTGCCGATGATGAAAGAAACACGTAGAAACTATCAACCATTCGTCCGATCAGTCAGACATGAAGCTCCCCTTTCCCAAATAGGAATTATAGCATATTTCTAAGCCGACTCCCGATATTTATCCTTCCAACGATCTTGTAGACAATTCTAAAAATATTCATTCTAGGTCTAATGACCTCTTCTCATCCATCACGACAAATTCCGATGACATGATACATCGATACAATTCGAAGCCAAAACCTGTGCAACTCGTGCATTTAATAGCAACATCCTAATGTAATCAAATTATATAAAAGATCCACACCAGAGGACTATCCCACCATTAACAATTAACATCACCATATCATGCTAACATCCTGGCACACACCGTAAAAATCAAAACACACGAATCCAATACCGAAGGTCATACCCCTACATAACTCCGCTACACTGCGCGATCTTATCCAAACGCTGGTCCACTTGAAATATTTCAAGACACCTTGCCCAAATACAATAACCATTCGAAATTTGACGTCAAGTACTCAAAGTTCATTGCCATAACCACGGGGAAAACCAGACGATACCATGCCATCCGAATCAGAAGGTACATAACCAACACGTCTCAACCTCGCAATACCTAATTACTTACCTTACTCAAATCTAGCTATAAAGCCCAATTAGAACCGCACCATATGTGCATATAACCAATAATCACCACTCCTGGCAACACCGAAGGGTAACTCATAGATCACTACAGAACATGAATAAACTCAATCACAATCAAATGGTACATTCCTCAATAATAGAAATTCGGAGCCAAAAATTCCGACTCGATGCTGAACACACACACATATTTGCCTACCAATAACCCTAATTTAACTTTGGTCACCCACAACAGATAGATAACTTACCAAAAAGTTCACAATGATGGAATCATGGTACATACTAACATCCAACTAGCTCTGCTCGCATCTTCACAGTTCACTACCACAAAATAACCTGTTTATGAGAACTTTCAGTCTCGAAGTCCATGAAGCGCGCGGATTACTATATCTGATCTCAACTCCACCGCTCGAATACATGACACATCCCAAATACTCAATCATTCCACGAGGGATACCCCTATGATTTCTCCGTGTTACCAAGCAACCTGGAGTATCAACAGTCCATCCAACAAGAGAGCGCCGCAATACCAATGAAGTACCCTTAACTCCACACATGACCTTTCAAAATTGTATACCCTTATCAAGCCACCCTACAGTGATATCATCTACCAAGTCATCTGAAAATGTCCATGCTACCTAAGAAATTTGTTTTGACCTTCCTTCCAGACCTGAATCGTGACCTCACATATGCAAATCTCAACTCTACCCACATACCGCATACGCCATACCATCCTAGGAAAAATATGGGAACTTCATGATCCCTTCCGAGCCACAAGAAACTACGTACCCAACTAGCCAAGAACTTCCATTTGATCCCATCTAGAAGCAAAATCATTATACATCACATGCACCTCACGCGGGTAGAAAATACACATCTCTATCCGTGGTAGAAACCATCAGGGACTAACCGAATCCCATTTTCACAAAACCAAACCGTCAGGACTAAATTCATTCTAACTCAACCAAGCTAAGCAGGCCACCAAAAATCCAAGAGCATTGCTAAGAAACACCTGTAAAAACTCATTTCCTCATGAACACCCAAAGAACTAATTGTATCCCTTACCATACCGATCCGACCTACTACCAAGTTGTCCTATTTACCCAAGTTTCTGCTGACTCGCCTTCAAATTGATACTTCTCCTTGCCGTAATACCACAATTCTCAACCCAGACTCGCCACACGAGTCCTAAGCATAATACCGTACCGTCTAAAGCTCATAAGCCGCCAAATACACTCTCAAATATTCCCAAAAGTACCACATTCAAAATACTTACCCTGAAGAGACTTCCTGCGAATCTCAAGCCATTACTTTCACCTTCCTGATACTGATATGTAGAATCCATGATGATGTAGAAATGCCACAAGTATTGACACCCTTCAACTTAAATCTCAATCACACTGACCAGTTAGGCAGAATCGACCTGACCCGTTTGCACACTAACATACTAGGAAAGTAATCCACTCACTTGAAGCCACAAGCAAATCCATACACTGCACACACTACACCTTTTACAATTTCCACTAAATCATTCAATAGAACCCAATTACCCAATAGAGTATATTATAACCTATATCGAAGAAATTTCCATTACTCGTGTCATTCCTATCTGCAGGTCATAACTGATCCACCAATATACCTCGAACTGAAACCAATACCATACATAATCATGCAATCAACTTATCATTAACAGACTCCCCCACTTGGCTCAAAGCCAACGATCGAGACAAATAATAACTCACAATGCCCATAATAAGACCACCCCTCTAACAGCTCAAGTCATCTGCAAATCTCGCATTCACCATTGGAAAAGTCATGCCAACTTCCACAAGTGATCTAAACTCCAATTACAACATATATCATTTACTGGTAGAAGAGAACTTATTACAGAACTACATAGGGATTACACACCCTAGGACAATCCGTAGGAGATACCCCTGCCCGCTAACCTCAAACATAATATCTCTCTATACACTCTCGAAGACCATAACTATCACGCAATCGCTACACCCTTCTGCACCTAAACACAAACAACACCTACCCTCGGGGCATCACAATACGCGGTAAAAACCTGAAGCTTATGGCAAAACTAACATTGGACCGGTGGTCACAGAAATCTCGAACTTCTGGAAGCTCTACCCACATATGCCTGACCACATGGATACCCTTACTGGACACCACGTGTCCCAAGAATGCTACTGAACCGAGCCAAAATTCACACTCGGAGAATTTTGCATAGAGCCTTTCCTCCCTGAATCCCTATAATGCCATCCTCAAATACTGAGTATGCTACTCTTGGCTACGCAAATATGCCAGGAAGCCATCAACGAATACAATAACAAGGAGTGCTAATACGGCTACAATACACCGTTAATCAAATACATGAATGCTACTGGGGCAATGATCAGACCAAAAGACATCACCGGGAACTCATAACCCAACAGGAAGATCCGCTTCACTCCACAACTAAACAACATGAGAGGTCTTCTAATACATTCACAACTCAAATCCATACACCAAACCAAGACACAAATCAAACACTCGATAGTTCTTGCCAAATTTCTAGCCAACCCCTTTGTCACAATCAACAACCTGAACGCAGCCAACTATCAAATCACACTCACCACGTAGCCATCTAGTCACCAATTCTCATCAATAAGAACACAAATGGACATATAAGTCCCCGAATGCATGGCTCACACAATTGAAACCTCAGCACTCAAGCCACAAAATGAATTCGGCCTAAAGTCCTCCAGGATGGCCCATTACCAACATGCCAAAATCACATCTCATCCATGGAAGTCACAAGTGGTCGATGCACAACTGATAGCAAGCGCTCTCGGGCGCATTCGAATACATGGAAGGAATTCAAGATTTACGCTCTTGGCTGAAATAAATGGGTTCGCACGACAAGAATTCAAGAATGTGAGATTTTCCTAAGGGTTTTGCAGCCTCTCGAAGATAAGTACAGACGAATTTGTACCGATCCGCAAGACTCTACAAAACCTGCTCATGATCAATGAGTCCTATGTAACCTAGCGCTCTGATAATAACTTATCACTACCCCAAATCTAAACCAGTCGTGATGGTGCCTATCGTGGAACAAGGCCAGCCAAAACTACACTCAAATCGCAATAAGCTTCCATTTACATCTATACTAAACTGATAACCCGTAAAGGTTTCTTTTAAACATTTTTAAAACAGTTAAGCTATACCGAACATTAAATACAACCCTCGAGATCCCGGAGTCACTGGTCATGAGCATCAACATAAAAATATACAACTCAAAAGAAAATAAATTCTATACTAGTGAGCAGGAGAGAGGGAGGGACTGCGTACGCATGCAACTACCTTGCAAACCTCCGAAAAATCTCTGGAACAGATACACAACTCACCCTTCCCTAACACCTGGATCTGCACACAAGGTGCAGGGAGTAATGTGAGTACACCAACTAAGTAGTAATGAAAATAAATCAGGTCTGAGCAGCAAGAAACACATAAAATGAATTCATCAATTCACAATAAGCACAGCCTTTCTTTCCAACAATGTATACGTTAAATCATCACAGTTAAAAGCCGATTTCAGTAAAAAAATCATTTGAAAATATACTTGCCAATAGTTTCAACATAACTTTCAAGAAGTTTAGTGTAAAAATGTTGAAAATCATAAAAAAGCCCCTCGGGCAAAACATATTTCATAAGTTCAGAGTGAAAGTGGTAAAATCATAAGTAGCCCCTCGGGAAAAAACATGTATCATAATCAGCCCCTCGGGCATGCCTCACAATCACTCATAATCATCCCCTCAGACATACCTCACAGTCACTCATATCAGCCCCTAGGGTATCCTCACAGTCACTCGTCACTCGGCACTCGGCACTCGCACTCAGTAGGTACATATGCTCACTGGGGGTGTGTACAGACTTCGGAGAGGCTCCTTCAACCCAAGCGCTAATATCAAGCCACCTCGTGGCATATCATATCCTCACAATCAGGCTCTTGGCCTTACTTAGTTAGAACCTCTCAAAAGCCCCTCGAGCGTATGAGTAAGAAAATGGGGTATTCGACCCAAAACATCATCTTTATATCTTAAAGTAGTGTAAACCAGACTGAGTTTCGAAAACAGTAAGCACAATGTGACTGTGTGTAAATCATCAATAAACAGTGAGGATTAGCAGTAAAAAGCCCACAGGGGGTCTAAACAAGTCGACACGAGGCCCCAAACATGGCTTATAGCCCAAATATAGCAATAGTCTTTAGAACACAGTTTACCATATGATTTAGAGTAAATACGCAACTCAATAGTTGTCGTGGAGAGGAATAAGTCGAATCTAAAAATATCATTGTGCACCACATACTCGTCATCCGATATGTGCACCATTATAAAAACAGTGAGAAATATGGAGTCCGAGGTTTCATACCCTCAGGACAAGATTTATAGCCATTACTTACCTCCACCGGGCCACAACACTAATCCGCGATGCTCTTGCCCCTCAAATTGGCTCCCGATTGCTTCAAATCTAACCAAAACCAGTTTAACATCATCAATATATGCTAAAGGAACATAGCCCAATCGAAAACTATCAATTTATACAAAAATCTCGAAATTCGGCCAAACTCGAGCCCCGGGCCCACATCTCGGAATCCGATAAAAATTACATAACAAGAACCCTAATCCTCCCACGAGTCCGTAGATACCAAGAACATCAAAATCAAACGACAATTGCCCACTAAAATTACCAAAAGAAATTTCCAAATCTTTCCTCCCATTTTTCCCAAGTTCTCTACTTAATTTCTCAAATTGCATGGTGAAAATCAAGACAAATTCATGAAATTAAACCAAAAATGATTGAAGAACACTTACCACAAGAATCCTACTGGAAATATCGTCCAAAATCTCCTTCCCCCGAGCTCTCAAACGGAAAAATTAATTATGGCCAAGAACCCCCAAAATTAGAACTTAAACTGTCTTCCTAGATTTTTACACTGTGCGATCACGGAAAAAGGCACGCGATCGCGAAGAACAAAATGCTGCCCAATCAAACTACCATATGCGATTGCAGAAACACCTATGCGGTCGCGTAAGACAACTCTTCACAGCAATTCGATCGCGACCATCTCTATGTGATCGCATAGAGCAATTCCATCACCTCACTGCCACACGCGCCCACACTGTGAGATCGCAATAAGCCTCATGCAACCCCACTGTTTTGCCTCCTCCCACTATGAGATCCGGACCATTCATTGCGACCGCATAAGAAAATTTTTTGCTGCCTCAGGAACAAACCTCTGCGATCGCAGCCTCACCATTGCGATCGCATACAAGGAAACCAGACCAAGAAAATACAGCAGCCACAATAGTCCTTCTAAGGCCAAACACACTCCGTTAACCACCTGAAACACACCTGAGGCCCCCGGGACCTCAACCAATCCTACCAACACACCCTATAATATCATTCAAACTTAGTCGAGCCTTCAAAACGCAAAACAACATGAAAACACCAAAATTACATCAAATTCAAACCTATGAACTTTGAAACTTCTAAATCTCGCCAATGATGCCGAACCCAGCCAAAACACATCCAAGTGACCTGAAATTTTGCACACATATCCAAAATGACATTACGAACCTGTTCCAACTTCCCGAATTCCATTTCGACCCTGATAGCCTATTTTCCACTGCCGAACGGAAATCGCTAAAAACTAACTTTTGCTAATTCAAGCCTAATTCTACTCCGGACATCAAAACTACATTTCGAACACACTCCTGAGTCCCAAATCACATAAAGAAACTATTCGAGCCATAAAATCTGCATTCCGAGGTCGTTTACCAATAAGTCAACTTCCGATTGACTTTTTCACTATAGAACCAAGTTAAGAGACTAAGTGTTTCATTTCTCACCACGACCACTCTAAACCCGAATGAACCGACCCAACACACCTAGATGAAGCTGAAACATATATTGTGAAGCAGAAATGGGGGAAATAGGGATAAACTATCAAAACGACCGGCTGGGTCGTTAAATTACTCTGGCTCGACATGCTATCATTAACTCCCCACTTATCGTGAGAGGGTGAGAAGGTTTATTGAGGGTCTAGCTCAGTCTATTAGACTCCAGATGGCCAGAGAGACAGGTATCGATATTTCATTTCAGGAGGTGGCCAATGTGGCCAGACGGATTGAGATGGTCTTATCACAGGGCAGCGGTCAGGGGTCTGACAAGAGGCCTTGTCATTTTGGCCGATTCAGTGGTGCCTCATCTGGAGGCAGAGATTCTTTTGGAAGAGGTCATTCTCCTAGACCATTCCAGTCAGCACTCCAGGTATCCTGCAGTGCACCATCAGCTCCTATCAGTGCACCGCCACTTTAGAGCTTCTAGAGTGATTATTCTGGTCGTAAGGGACAGTTTCAGGGACAACATTCTCAGCAGCCGAGGTCATGTTTCCCGTGCTATGATTCCCGCACCAGGTGCACCCCCACCCCCTCAGCCAGCGAGGAGTGGAGGTCGAGGTGCCAGAGGTAGAGGCCAGACAGTTAGAGGTGGAGGGCAGGCCACGAGAGGTAGAGGTCAGACCGCAGTGGGTAGACCTAGAGATGTTCAGGTTTGGAGGGGGCCGCCCCGATGCTATGTTATTCCTTCCAGGCATGAGGTTGAGGCCTCTGATGCAGTTATTACAGGTATGGTTTCAATTTTCCGCAGAGATGCTTCGGTTTTATTTGATCCAGGTTCTACATTCTCCTATGTGTCTTCATATTTTTCCCATTATCTAAGCATGCCCCGTGATTCCCTGAGTACTTCTATATATGTGTCTACATCAGTGGGTGATTCTATTTTCATAGATCTAGTCTGTCGTTCATGTTTAGTGGTTATTGGTGGTCTGGAGACTCATGTAGATCTTTTACTTCTTGATATGGTTGACTTCGATGTTATTTTGGGGATGGACTGGTTATCTCCCTACCATGCTATTCTGGACTGTCATGCCAAGACAGTGACCTTGTCCTTGCCAGGAGTACCTCGTTTGGAGTGGAGAGGGACTCCTAGTCATTCTTCCGGTAGAGTTATTTCATATATAAAGGCTCGATGCATGGTCGAGAAGGGTTGTTTGGCATATTTGGCCTATGTTCGTGATTCTAGCGCTGAGGTTCCTTCTATGGAGTCTCTGCCCGTGGTTAGCAAGTTCCCAGAGGCATTCCCTGCTGACCTGCTGGGTATGCCACCCGACAGGGATATTGACTTTTGTATTGAGGTGGCTCTAGGCACTTAGTCCATTTCTACCCCGTCGTATCGTATGGCCCCGCCAAAGTTGAAGAAGTTGAAGGATCAGTTGCATAATTTGTTGGATAAAGGCTTCATCAGGCCTAGTGTTTCTCCTTGGGGTGCCCCAGTATTGTTTGTCAAGAAAAAAGATGGCTCGATGAGGATGTGTATTGACTACCAGCAGTTGAACAAGGTTACTATTAGGAATAAGTATTCTTTGCCGAGGATTGATGATTTATTTGACCAGATTCAGGGTGCTACAGTGTTTTCCAAGATTGACTTGAGATCTGATTACCATCAGCTGACCATTAGGGCGTCTGATGTCCTTAAGACAGCCTTTCGCACTCGGTATGGGAATTATGAGTTCTTGGTGATGTCATTTGGGTTGACAAATGCTCCCGCTGCTTTTATGGAGTTGATGAACCGAGTGTTCAGGCCCTATTTGGATTCATTTGTTATAGTCTTCATTGATGATATTTAGATTTACTCCCGCAGCGGAGATGAGCATGAGCAGCACCTTCGAGTCGTCCTCCAGACTCTGAAGGAAAGTCAGTTGTATGCCAATTTTTCCAAGTGTGAGTTCTTGTTGAGTTCGGTTGCATTGCTAGGCCATGTGGTATCATCATAGGGTATTTAGGTAGATCCCAAGAAGATTTCAGCAGTCAGAGATTGGCCTAGACCCACCTCAGCTACAGAGATCCGGAGTTTCTTGGGCTTAGCATGCTATTATCGCCAGTTTGTGGAGGGCTTTTCATCTATTGCAGCTCTGATGACCAAGTTGACCCAGAAGGGTTCCCAGTTCAGGTGTTCTGATGAGTGTGAGGTGAGCTTTCAGAATCTCAAGACATCCTCGACCACGGCACTGGTGTTAGTTTTGCCCTCGGGTTCAGGGCCTTATACCGTGTTTTGTGATGCTTCACGAGTTGGACTTGGTGCAGTGTTGATGCAGGATGGCAAGGTTCTTTACGTAGGTTGAAGGTTCATGAGAAGAACTATCTAGTTCATGATTTAGAGTTAGCAGCTATTGTTCATGCGTTGAAGATTTAAGGCATTATTTGTATGGGGTGCTATGTGAGGTGTTCATAGATCATAAGACTTTGCAGTATTTGTTCAAGCAGAAGGAGTTGAATATGAGGCAGAGGAGATGGTTAGAGATGTTGAAGGACTATGACATTACCATCTTATATCATCTGGGGAAGGCCAATGTGGTGGCCGATGCTTTGAGCCGGAAGTCAGCCGGGATGGGTAGTCTTGCTTATATACCAGTCAGAGAGCGACCGCTTACTTTGGATGTTCAGGATTTGGCCAACCGGTTCATGAGATTGGAGGTTTCTGAGAATGGAAGTGTTTTGGCCCATACTGTGGCCCGTTCTTCATTGTTTGATCGTATCTGGGCCAGGCAGTATGATGATCGTCATTTATGTGTTCTTAGAGATACGGTCCGGCACGGAGGTGCCAAGCAGGTCACAGTTGATGATGAGGGAGTCTTGAGGATGTAGGGTCAAATTTGTATACCTGATGTTGATGGCATTCGGGAGTTGATATTGTAGGAGTCCCGCAGTTACCGATATTCCATTCATCCGGGCACCGCAAAGATATACCAGGACTTGCGGCAGCATTATTGGTGGAGGAGGATGAAGAAGGATATTGTAGCATATGTAGCTCGGTGCTTGAACTGTCATCAGGTTAAGTACGAGCACCAGAGACCCGGTGGTTTGATACAGCAGATTGAGCTTTTCGAGTGGAAGTGGGAGCGTATCACCATGGACTTCGTAGTTGGACTCCCACAGACTCAGAGGACGTTTGATGCGGTGTGGGTCATTGTGGATAGGCTGACCAAGTCAGCACACTTCATTCCTGTATCACTTTCGTATTCTTCAGAGAAGTTGTCAAAGATCTACATCAGGGAGATTGTTCGCCTGCATGGTATGCCCGTGTCCATTATTTCTGATCAAGGTACTCAGTTTACCTCCCATTTCTGGAGAGCATTTCAGCGTGAGTTGGGCACACGGGTTGATTTGAGCACAGCATTTCATCCTCAGACGGACGGACAGTCCGAGCGTACTATTCAGATTTTGGAGGATATGTTGCGGGCATATGTCATTGGCTTTGGATGTTCAAGGGACCAGCCTTTAGCTGAGTTTGCCTACAACAACAGCTACCAGTCGAGCATTTAGATGGCTCCGTATGAGGCGTTGTATGGTAGGCGGTGTCGATTGCTAGTCGGGTGGTTCGATCCAGAAGAAGCTAGATTGTTGGGTTCAGAGTTACTCCAGGATGCCTTTGACAAGGTGAAGATCATTCAGGATAGACTTCGCACAGCCCAGTCCAGGCAGAAGAGTTATGCGGATCGTAGAGTTCGTGATTTGGAAGTTATGATTGGAGACCGGGTATTTCTTCGAGTGTCGCCCATGAAGGGAGTGATGAGGTTCGTAAAGAATAGCAAGTTGATCCCTCGGTACATTGGTCCATTTGAGATTCTGGACAAGGTGGGAAAGGTTTCCTACAGACTTGCTTTACCACCTACTTTATCAGTCGTGCACCCGGTGTTCATGTATCTATGCTTCAGAGGTATATTGTCGATCCCTCTCATGTACTTGACTTCAGAGATGTCCAGTTGGACAAGGATTTGACTTATGAGGAGGAGCCGGTAGCCATATTAGCTCGGCAGGTTCGTCAGTTGAGATCGAAGAGTTATCCTTCGATTTGTGTTCAGTGAAGAGGTCAGCCTGTTGAGGCAGCTACCTGGAAGTCCGAGTCTGATATGCGGAGCCGATATCCCCATATTTTCCCTGATTCAGGAACCATTCTATGTTCGTTCGAGGACAAACGGTTGTTTTAGAGGTGGAGATTGTGATGAACCAAAAGGTCATCCCGTGTAATTTTAGCTAAATCTGTGTTTCGAGGCCACGAAAGTCTCCTTTTATCTTACCTCGATATGCGTACATAGCCCGGGCGTGTAGCCGAGAAAGTTAAGTGCAAAATTGACTAAATGATGATTTTACATTATTATTTGAGTAAAGTTGACTTTGGTCAACATTTTTGGTAAATGGACCCGGGCCTGTGATTTGACAGTCCCGGAGGGTCCGTAGGAAAATATGGGACTTGGGCGTATGTCCGGAATCGAATTTCGAGGTCCCAAGTCCGAGAAATGAATTTTTAAAGAAAATTGTTTTCTGAAAAATATAAAGGCTTTTGAAAATGAAATTTGATGTGAAACCTGTGTTATCGGGCCCGTATTATGGTTCTGAAGCCCGGAACAGGTTCAAGATGATTATTATGTGTTATCTATGAAATTTGGTAAGAAACGGACTTGGTTTGACGTGTTTCGAATCAAAAAATGGAAACTTTGAAGTTTATCAAGTTTTTGAGAATTTCTATTGATTTTGAGGTTTAATTCGATGTTTATGATGTTATTTGGGTGGTTTAATTACTCGAATAAGTCCGTTGGAAGTTTTTGAGGTTGGGTGTATATTTGGTTTTGAGCCTCGAGGGCTCGGATGAGTTTCGGGTAGGTGTCGGAGAGCAAAAACCTTAGAAAATCTTGTGTTTTAGTGTTGTTGTTGGTGTCCAGGGATTTACCCTGTGCGAACGCACACCATGCAGTGCGAACGCATGGGGTTGTGGGTGTTCTGGGGGGGTTAGAGTAGATTAGACCTATGCTAGCGCAACCCACGTGGTGCGAACGTAGACCTTTAGGTCAGTGACCCTATGCGAACGCATGTAGGGGTCGCGAACGTAGAGGGTTAAGAACGTCTGGGGGCTGGGGGTGCAAGGTCAGTGCGAACGCACCTGCTAGGGCGCGATCGCGAAGGGTAAATTAGGAAAACCTGTGCAAACGCGGAGCTTTGACCGCAAACGCACTGTGTATTTTCGCCCAGTGATTTTAAGTGTCAAAAACAGAATTCATTACGGGATTTTTACCATTTTTCACAACCCTCCTCTCCCCCACACCCCATAGGCGATTTTGAAGAGCTTTTCCACCATAGCTTCATAGGTAAGTAATCGTAACTTCATTTTCTTCCATTTTCATCAACAATTATTAGATTCTAGGCCTAAAATCATGGAATTAAAGGGTAGAAATTGAGGTTTTGGGTAGAGTTAGGGCTTTTTGAATATTTGGGGAATTTGACCTCGTTTTGGGTTCAGATTTCAAAATAAATTGTATATTCGGGCTCGTGGGGGAATGGGAGATCAGGTTTTGGTCCGAACCTCGTGTTTTGACCAAGCGGGCCCGGGGATGATTTTTTGGAAGAATGATGGAAAATCTATAATTAGGCATTGAAATTGAATTTTTGAGCAATTATTGATGTTATTAAGTCAATTATGTCTAGATACGATTGTTTCGGAGTCGGGTTTGAAAGTAAAGGCGGTGCTAGAGGCTTGATTTGGATTCTTGGAGTCGAGGTAAGTGTTTGGCCTAACCTTAGATTTAGGGAATAGGTTTTGAGTCCTAATTGCTACGTGTTTATTCCATGTTTAATGTATAGGTGAGGTGACGAGTACCTATATGTTGTTGTCAAGCATGACCGTGAGTCAGAAATTTGCAATTATATGATATTTATTGGCTTTTACTATGTTTATGGGTTTAATATCAATTTGATAGCTATTTATTTGGGGGAAATTCTTGGTTATGAGTATTGTTGAGTAGTTTATCGGTTGGGGAACTTTATGTTGGATTATATACTTGTGTAGTATTGGTTATAGTTGTGTCTCTTGCCGGGACGGTATTATTCTTGTTGATTATTCTGTGCATTTAAGGTTTCCTATTGTTTATTTCATGCCAACTGTTGTTTTTATATTTATTGCACGAGGGGACATTCCGTGCCGAGTGTTTATTTATTTATTGCACGAGGGGACATTCTGTGCCGAGTGTTTGTGAGGTTATGCATGAGGGGACATTCTGTGCCGAGTGTTTATTTATTTATTGCACGAGGGGACATTCCGTGCCGAGTGTTTATTTATTTTATTGTACGAGGGGACATTCCGTGCCGAGTGTTTGTGAGGCTATGCACGAGGGGGCATTCTGTGCTGATAGTTTATTTATTTATTAATAGCACGAGGGGACATGTCGTGCCGTTCTGTTTATTTATTGTTCAGAGTTGTTAAATTCCTGCTGTTATTTATACATTCCAGTTGTTATCGTATTCTGTCATTTCAGTGAATTGTTGCCACTTTTCCCCCAGCATGTTATCTCCATTTTTTTTTGCTTATCGGTTATTTCCTGTCAATACTTCCTTATTACACTATTGTACTATGCAGGTATTCGTTATTTGTCGTGTCCTAGCCTCATCACTACTTCGCCGAGGTTAGGCTCGGCACTTACTCAGTACATAGGGTCGAGTGTACTGATGCTAAACCTGCACTTCTTTATGTTGTGCAGATTACAGAGTCGGACAGTGGACATTGAGCGAGGGAGTATCCTTCAGTCCACGGCGACACCGAGGTAGTCCTGCAGGCGTGCGCAGGCCTTGGCGTCACCATCTATTTCTTTCATTCTGTCTTATCTTGTATTTCTAGACAGCTACACTTGTTTATTTCAGACTCATGTTTTTAGTAAATCTTAGACTGTCCGTGAAATTGTGATACCAATTCTGGTTGTGTATTTAAGGAAATTTCGTAAGATTTATTATTTAAGTTTTTGAATTTCTTATCTTCCACATTTCTAATTATAATTGTTCCAGTTTACCATTGTTATTTCAATGTCTATAACAAAGAAATAAATGTAATAATCGAAACATTGGCTTGTCTAGCGGGTTCAACGTTAGCCGCCATCACGACCTGAAGGTGGGATTTCGGGTCGTGACATACACTCTACACTCTTTTGTACAGATCCAGGTACCGGCCAGCAGTAGAGATTTTTAGTAGCCACTATTCATTATCCGGAAACACGAGGTATATCTGCCGGTGTTCACAAATCCCGAGAGTCTTCTCTTAGTTCGTAGAGACTATTTTATAATTTTCCTAAAACAGTTATATTATTTCTTTCAGCCCATTGATTGTAGTAATCTTTAGTAGTTCGTGAATTGTGATACTAGACCCTGGGGTAGTCTTAGAGTTATTTATATAATTAGTTCGTGGCTCGGTTTATTTAGTTGTTTATCATTTTATATTTGGAGTTACTCACTGGAAACCATTAGATTAAGTTACTTTAAATTTATTTTATTGTGTCTAAAGGGATAATCAAAGGAAAATACCTAATCGAACTCTAACATTGGCTTGCCAAGCAAGTGTGGTGTTAGGCGCCATCACGATCCCTAAGGTTGGGAATTTGGGTCGTGACACCTTAATACATCAAGTCTAGGAAAAATGTAACTATGCGACAAAATGAGAGGAGAAGGGTGGGGTTGCAAAAGTCGTGCAGCTACCTCACAATATCCGACAAGCTCCACTGAGAACAACCGAGTCTCACTCGATCCGGGTACCTGAATATGCACATAAGGTGCAGGGAGTAACGTGAGTACACCAACATAGTAAGTAACAAATATAAATAAGGACTTGAGTGCAGTGACGAGCTTTAAAATCATGTAAAGATCATATAAGAACTATCAGTGGAAAACAGTAAAACAAGTCAGAAAATCTACGTTCAGAAAGTTTAAACTCCATTTTTACCTTTTCCAATCTCATGTAAAATATTTTATTCACATTTATCGTTTAGAGGCAGAAATACAAAGAGTGAAAACAGTTGTTTCATACCAAATAAGCCCCTCGGGCACAGTGTCACTCACAAATAAAGCCTCTCGGGCAAGCCTCTCAGTCACTCGTGACTCATCTCTCGTCAATCAGCACTCATACTCAGCACTCACGCTCAATAGGTACCATTTAATAACCATTGCAGCGTGCAGCCCGATCCATAAATAGTCGACTGCGCTCACTGGGGGTGTACAGACTCCAGCGGGGCTCCTTCAGCCCAAGCGCTATATCGCTATGGTGTGCAGCCCGATCTAATATATATAATGTTGCGGCGTGCAGCCCGATCCAATATATATATATCGATGTGGCGTGCAGCCCGATCCAATATATATGTATATAATGATGCAGCGTGCAGCCCGTTCCATCACTATCCTTACAAATCTGGCTCTCATCCCCGCTCAGTCATCACCCTCACAAGCCACTCGGGCATCTCACCACAATCACAGGGACTCAGCCCAAAACATTTTTCATTTGTTTGAAAATAGGGTGATAAATAGGAATGAAAATGAAAAAGTATAAATCATGACTGAGATCATATTTTCTATCAAAAACAGTGTGAGAATAGTAGTAAAACACCCTTGAGGGTCCAAAAAAGTCGGCACAAGGCCCCAAACATGGCATACAACCCAAATATAGTATAAATCTCTAAAACGTGGAGTATCATGTGATTTCAAATCAAATACGCGGCTTAATAGTCGCTACGGATGGACCAAGTCACAATCCCTATCGGTGCATGCCCATATGCCCACCACCTAGCATGTGCGTCACCTCATTAATCAAAACAATATGAAATATTGGGGTTTCATACCCTCAGGTCAAGATTTACGTTCGTTACTTACCTCAAACCAGAAGAAAACTACTCTACGATGCCTTTTCCTCTCGACTCGGCCTCAACGCACTCCGAATCTATTCAAAACAGATTTATATCATCAAAATATGCTAAAGGGACGAAGCCCACTTGAAAATATCCAATTTACATCAAAAATCTCGAAATTGGTCATACCCGACCCCCGGGCCCATATCTCGAATTCCGATAAAAATCACAAAACTAGAATCTTTACGCTCTCACGAGTTCATGCATACCAAATACGTCAAAATCGGACCCCAAATGGCCCCTCAATTTCCCAATTTAAACTCTCAAGTTTCAAGCCCTTAATCCTCCAATTTCACCACTAAAATATGATTAAACAATGGGATAATTGCCATAAACATAAGATACAAAGTCAAGTAGCTTACCTCACTAAATACACTTGATTTCCCCTTGAAATCCCAGCTCAAAGCTCCAAAATCCGCCAAAAATGGTGAAGAAAATGAGAGAATTTCGCGAAGGCAACCTTATATAGGTTCGGCCCAGCGATATTGCACCTGCGACTAAAATCCCGCACCTGTGGCGCCGTACCTGTGGAAAATCTCTCGCAGGTGCGGAATCTCACTTAAGCCAAAATTTTGAATCAGCGGTCCTCGTCCGCACCTGCGCTCCCAAGCCAGGTTCCTATTTTCCGCATCTGCGCAAGGTGTTCCGCACCTGCGGCTCCCTGTCCGCAGGTGCGGCCACACCAGAAGACCTGCACCAGCAGCCCTTTGCTGCAATTTTCCAAACTTCCAACCTTCCGAAATCATTCTAAATGAATCCCGAGCCCCTCGGGGCCCCAACCAAAAGTACCAACAAGTCATATATCAATATACCAACCTAGTTGAACCCTTAGAACGCTAAAAATAACATCAAAACACCAAATCAAATCCAAATTCAAGCCTAAGGTTTTCTAAACTTCCGAAATTCGCCAATGATGCCGAAACCACCCAAACCATGTCCGAATGACCTGAAATTTACACACACATCCCAAATGACACTACGGACCTGTTCCAACTTCAGAAATTCCATTCCGAATCCGATAGCTAATTTTCCACTGCCGACCGGAATCGCCAAAAATCCAATTTCACCAATTCAAGCCTAATTCTACTCCGGACCTCAAAATGACATTCCGAACACACTCCTAAGTCCCAAATCACCTAATGAAGCTATCAAAGCCACAAAAACCATATTCCGAGATTATTTACCTACAAGTCAACTTTCGGTTGAGTTTTCCAACTAAATCACCAATCAAAGAGACTAAGTGTTTCATTTCTCACCACAACTAACCCGAACCCGAACCAATCAACCCAACACAACACAAAAGCGCTAAACCAAAAAAGAATGAAGCAGAAATGGAAAGAAAATAGGGCTAAACTCTCGGAACGACCGGTCGAATCGTTACAATTTCAGAGAATAATTCATCAAAGTACAGAAGATACTAGTACGGGAAATGTACCTAGAAGAAGGGTATATAGACTAGGTCAAGAAATAGAAATAGAAAATGCAAAACCATTGGGAAAAAGGATGCCTATAGAGGAACCAATAAGACTACAAGAAGGAGGAAGTAAAGGTAAAATATTAAATATAGCAGCTCACGACCCACAAATGTGGAACTCAGTAATAGACCTTTGGAAAGGAATAGTAGTAGCAGACTATATAAAAACCTACCACGAAACAGATGCAGAAACAATGTATAAATATATGAAAACTTTCTTAGGAGAATCAACAAAAGGATTATGGGAAGCTTATAAGTCAGAATTCCCACAAGAATTTCAAGCTTTAATAGCAACGGGACCAAATCCTTATAATTTTACAAATAAAATATATAGTTTGATTACAGGAGAAGATCCAAATAGTAGATTAGTAGTATTACAAAAAAATATTTTAATAAAGTTAGAACAATTAAGCATAAGCAGTTGGTTTCATATAAAGAAATTCCTCAATGATTATTTTTATTATTGTACTATTAGTGGAAATGCGTTTGATCAAGAATTAGGTAAAAAATTATTTAATAAATTACCAGGAGTTCTAGGCAGAGAAATAGAAGAACGATGGTATAAAAGAGACGGAGTAATACAAGACCCAAATGCAAAATGGTCCATAGGACATAAAATACAACATATAATGGAAATATTACAAGCAAAGTGTACTAATATACAAATATAAAAATAACTAAAACAGAATAATATGAGTTTTTGTAAATCAACCGTATATACAACCCAAAGCTATGATAAGAATGAATAAAAAAGAAAAAATATAGAAATAAACCTCAATATAACAAGGGATATAATAGAAAAAATTATTATCTTAAAAGATCATCAGCTAAAAAATTATACTTAGACATAAATAAACATGTTAGGAAATATAGAACAGAAAGAAATTATAAAAATAAATTAGAATGTTCACCTGTGGAAGTGTAGAACACTTAGCCAATACATTCCTGAAAAGAATTAATAATAAAACAAGATATTCACAACTAATAGAAGATTTTCAGAAAACGTTAATAAATGTAGACTAACATATGTTAGATAATGAAAGTATATACTATATAGTAAGTGTAGATATAGAGGAAAAAACTCAAATAGACTCATCAGAGTCAGAAGAAGAAGAATTAATAAATGAGATAGGATTAGAAAAACTAAATTTAGAAGAAATACAAGCAAATACATTAGCAAACATATTCGAAGAATGTAATCATGATTTTGAAAAAAATAAAGGGCTAGATAGTAATCAGTGTTTTATATATAAATGGTATCCTAGTAGGGATAGAAGAGCAAAATGTAAGTCATCCTAGAAGGATGCATCTTATGTATAGAAAAAGAATCTAAGACAAAAATATATAAAGAATAAAAATGCCAAGGAATAAATAATTCTACTCTCAATTTAAGAGTAATGGCATTAGAAACCAAAATAAATGAATTAGAAAAAAGAATACAAAAAATGAGAAAGGGAAAACAAAAATTAGAAAATGACGAAGAAAATATAGCAGAATTCACACACGATGAAGAACTAATGAGTATAGAGAATTATGACACACTGATATGTAACGAGGATAAGAAATTAAGTACAATAAAAATATTAGCAAGAATCAAAATAGAGGATTACGAAATAGAAATGTTAGCTTTAGTAGATTCGGGATGTACAAGATGTAAAATAAATAAGAAAATAGTTCCACCAAACCTAATCAAAACCTTAGATAAGCCCGTTGCTGCTATGAAAATGGACGGAACTCATAATATATAGACATTATGTAGATAATCGCATATTAGTTTTATAAATACATGCTTAGATTTTTACAAGGTAGATAAAATCTGGGTAAGAGACTTAAATATAAATGTAGATTTTGTACTAGGATTAAATTTTATGATACATAACAATGATAGTTGTTTACTTATCAGAGATGGAGTAATATTTTTTAACAATATTACACATACACCAGTACAAACTGTAGAAACTAGGACCAGGATAAGGACACGATTAAATTTAGGCCAACAAAACCTACAGAAAAACCAAAAAGAATGTTGTAAGGAATGTAAAGATAAAAATACATGTTGTAATGATAAAAAAGAATCAAGGACTTTAATATTAGAATAAAATGAGGATAAAGACATACTAGAAAAAGATTACACCTTAATAGACATCTAAACGAAATTATATAATTTTAAAATAGGAATAATAAGAAATATAAAAGATCTGGATAATATAATAAAAACACTGGATGAAATAGAAATAATAGGAGAAAAACCTCTAAAGCACTGGCAAAATATCAAAGTTATGTGTAAATTAGATATAATCAATCTAGAATACATAATTAAAACAGCCTCAATAGAAGCCACAAATCAAGATTTAGAAGATTTTAAAATACAAATTAAAGAACTCATGAATTTAGGAGTAATAAGGAGATCCACTTCTAAACATAGTCAGCAGCCCTCATGGTAAGAAATCATAATAAGATAATAAGAGGAAAGGCAAGGATGGTAATAAACTATAAAAGACCTAATGATAATATTAGAACAGATGGATATAAGTTACCTGATAAAACAGAATAAATAAATAGAATACAAGGAAAAAGGATCTTCAATAAATTTGATTGTAAATCGGGATGTTGGCAAGTAAAAATGCACGAAGAAAGTATAGAATGGACAGCATTTACTTGTCCAGAAGGGAATTTCGAATGGTTAGTAATGCCGTTTGGATTAAAGACAACACCACCAATTTTTCAACGAATAATGGATAGTATATTTGGAGAATATAAGAGATTTGTTCTAGTATATGTCGATGATATATTAGTATTTAGTAAAGATATTAAAGAACACTTAGGACATCTACAAATAGTATTTAGATTATTTGTAGATAATGGAATAATAATTAGTAAAAAAAAGATGGAATTATGTAAAAATTACATAAATTTTCTAGGAGTCATTTTAGATGGAAAAATTAAATTACAGCCTCATATCGTTAAAAAGGCTTTAGAGATGCCAGATAAATTAAACAATATTAAAGAATTACAAAGGTTCCTAGGTATAGTAAATTATGCAAGAAATTTTATAAAAGATCTAGGAAAAATTGCAGGACCATTATATGCTAAGACAAGCTCTACAGGACAAAGATATTTTAATACCGGAGATATAAAATTAGTACAAAAAATTAAGGAAAAAATAAAAAATATTCCTGACTTAAACATGCCATTAGAATCAGATTACTTAATTATAGAAACAGATGGAAGTTTTGAAGGATGGGGAGCAGTCTTAAAAGCCAAACCCAATAAGTATAGTGATAAAAGCATAGAAAAAATATGTGCTTATCAAAGTGGTAAATATAAAGAAAAAGGGAATATGAGTAGTATAGATACAGAAATATTAGATGTGATATATGGGTTAAATGGTTTCAGATTATATATATTAAACAAACAAGAAATATTAATTGTAATGATCCGACCGGTCGTTTTGTGTTCTAGGACCCCGTACCCTTAAATGAGACTTTCCGTAGTTGCTTTTACTGATTTATGACTTGCGGGGACGGGTGGTTTGAGGTTTGGAGGAGTTTGGAGTGGTATAGGAACACTTAGTTCCTTAAGGTTGGCCTTAAAGGAAAAGTTTGACTTCGGTCAACATTTTTGGTAAACGGCCTCGGAATCGAGATTCGAAGGTTCCGGTAGGTTCGTATGATGATTTCGGACTAGGGCGTGTGTTCAGAATGAGTTTTGGATGACCCGAGAGCGTTTCGGCGCCAAATAGTGAAATAAGAATTTCCTTAAGTTAAAATTAAGGTTTGGAACGTGTTTTTGGTTTATCGAGATCCAAACGGAATTTCGAGACCGGGAACAATTCCGTTATGTCATTTATGACTTGTTCGCAAAATTTGATGTCATTCCGAGTAGTATAGGTACGTTTCGGCGTGTTGAAAGTGAATTTAAGAACTTAAAGTTCTTAAGTTTGATCCAATAGGTTTTGGGGTATGATTTTTAGATTTAGCGTTGTTTCGGACGTTCCGAAGGCTCGAGCGAGTCTGTATTATGATTTAGGACTTGTTGGTATATTTGAACGGGGTTTCGGGTGGGCCCGGATGCCATTCGGGCATCGCGCGAGGCAAAAACCAGCCTTAAAAGACTGCTGGTGCACCAGATCTGGTGCGACTGCACCTGCGGAGGTATAGCCTCAGGTGCGAGACCGCTTCTGCGGTCCCAGCCTCGCAGGTGCGACTCTAGGGGAGGTTGCCCAGTTCCGCAGGTGCGGATCATTTTCCGCAGAAGCAAAGCCACGGGTGCGGTCTCTGCTCCGAAGATGCGACCACTGACCCCCCTCCCTTTTTTCTGCAGATGCGAGATTTACCTCGCAGATGCGAGACCGCGGGTGCGGTCCTCGAGCCGCAGGTGCAAAAAACCTGTAAGCAGTGAGGTCGTCTTAAATGCGAGACTTAGCCATTTTTGAACCATTTTTCATCATTTTGGACGATTTGGAGAGCTGGTGAAGGAGGGATACGACCTAGAAATTGTAAGGTAAGTAATTCCTACCATGAAGTGAGTTTAATACATAAATGCTTGGGTAGATTAACACATTAAATTAGTAGAAATCATGGGATTAGAGTAAAACCTAGGGTTTTGATAAAAATGAGAATTTACCAAGAAATTGATTATGAAATCATACAAAAACTATATAATATTGATCCTTAAGCTATGGGTAAGTATTTCCTCCAAAAATTTGCGGAATCCGAGCATGTCGGCCCGGGGGGTGTATTTTAGTATTTTCCAATTTGGGTTGAAATGACCATTTAAGTAGGAGAATTAGGGACTTTTGAGCATAGATTGACTTGTTAATTTGATGTTTGGCTAGGTCCGAGTTCTTGGATGACGAATTTGGAGTTTTGGGCGCGTTCTTGACTCGGAAAGTAGGCTTGACACGAGATAAGTCTCATTTCTAACCTTGTAAGAGGGAACTGTCCCCATAAGTGAATACAAATAATTGCATGTCATTATTTGTGGGGGCTACGCACGCACGAAGTGACGAGAGTCCGTGTCTAGCTACTATTATGTTATGTCGGGGGTTTAGGATTCACAAGCATGCTTTATGTGCCGTAACTATAATCTTAAATGTTAATTTAGGGTGCCTAATATCCTTGAACTGCTAAGTGAGCATCTAGGAGGTTACATTATGAAATTTATATTATTGAAACCTTCTCTATAAGTATATTCTCTACTGAATTTCTTGATTTCCTGTTAATTATGTGTACATATACGGGAACCCGCGTCGCATGTATGATTCGCGAGCGGGGTAACCCTACTATTATGTCAACCGCATCGCATGTTCGATTCGTGAGCGGTGTAATAGATGCATCTATGGTTCGAGCCATTCGACCCTTCGGCAGTGCACATTTATTTTCGCGTTGTGTCAGTCGTATGTTCGAGGCATGTTATGTGTTTGTTATATGGTGGGTGTTCTGTGATTATGTATTTGTTAAATACCATGAAGAAATGAAAACTAGGTAATTTGTATGCTAGAGTACTTGGCACATAAAGGTATTTGTAAAGGATATTTGATGTTCCTGTCTTCATTATTATTCATGATTTCCATCCGTGCTTACCCTTACTTTTAAAACATATTATTTTGACCCTAGTAAGTGTCACGTCGACCTCTCGTCACTACTTCTTCTAGATTAGGCGGGATACTTACTGGGTACATATTGTTTATGTACTCATGTTACGCTCTGTACTTAATTGTACAGGTTTTGAGGCAGGTGCATCTGGGTACCAGTTCGGAGCTTGTTCCTGATTTATACCCGGTCAGGGCTTCACGGTGAGCTGCTTCTCTTGGCGACTTCCAGCAGCGCTTTGGAGATTTTCTTTTGCTAATTTTGTCTATATTTTTCTCAGACAGTAGGACATAATTTTATTCCTTTCGGTATTACTCTACTAGATGCATGTAGACCTTTGACACTAGTTCCTGGCACACACATTAGTAGACCATTCTTTTGGGATGTATTTATTAAATTGTGACTCTTTTTTTTTTTTGGTTGGTCAGCTTAAAATTTCCTAAGATATATGTTATTACCGAATGTCATAAATTTACTCTAATTAAATGATGGGAAATGTTTTGGAAAAATGAATGGAACTCACGAGTGGATAAAGGTTGGCTTGCCTGACAACGACGTTGGGCGCCATCGCGACCTGGGTTAGGATTTGGGTCGTGACAACATTGTATCAGAGCTCTAGGTTCACGTAGGTCTTACAAGTTACAGGCAAACGCAATAGAGTCTTGTGGATCGGTATGGAGACGTCTGTATTTATCTTCGGGAGGTTATAGGGTGTTAGGAAACCTCACTTTATTCATATTCTATCGTGCAGTTGATGGTATACTAAATCTCACTCTTCTATTCTCTCACAGAGGGTGAGGACGCGTGAAGCCGATGTTCCGGAACCAGGAGGGGCCGCTACCTCCGTCATCCGAGGCCGTGGAAGAGGTCGGGGGAGGGCACCGACCCGAGGTAGGGGACGAGGGCTTCCTAGAGCTGTCCCAGTTGCGCCACCAGCGGATCCAGCAGAGGATCCCATTAATGAGGAGCAGGGCGAGGTGCCCCAGCAGATCCTGCCCCGTTGGACTTTATGACGGCGCCAAGATTCCAGGAGGTCATGGGCCGTATGATGCGGTTCATGGACACCATGACTCAGGCTAGTTTATTTCCAGCGAATCCGGCCACATCTCAGGCGGGATGGGGGACACAGACCCCTACTGCCCAGGCAGCAGGACATGCAGCAGCAGTCTATCAGACCCCGGGTACACTGCCCATGGTCGAGGTTCAGCCAGTAGCAGCGGCAACACTTGAGCCCAGACCAGCTGCAGACGGTGATCTGCAGAAGTTATTCGACAGATGGACCAGACTGCACCCTCCTATCTTCGGAGGTAAGCGTCATACTGCCCAGGCAGCAGGACATGCAGCAGCAGTCTATCAAACCCCGGGTACACTACCCATGGTCGGGGTTCAGCCAGTAGCAGCGGCAACACTTGAGCCCAGACCAGCTGCAGACAGTGATCTGCAGAAGTTATTAGACAGATGGACCAGACTGCACCCTCCTGTCTTCGGAGGTAAGCGTCATGAGGATGCTCAGGACTTTATTGATAGGTGCAGGGACATACTTCACAACATGAGGATACTAGAGTCCCATGTAGTTGACTTCACTACTTTTCAGTTAGAGGGCAGGGCCCCCATATGGTGGCAGTCCTACATTCTTGGCAGACCGGCAGATTCTCCTCCCCTCACTTGGGAGCAGTTCACTCAATTATTCCTGAAAAGATATATTCCACCCTCTGAGAGGGAAGAGCTGCGGTATCAGTTTGAGCAGCTGGAGCAGGGTCAGATTTCAGTGACCGGCTATGAGGCTAGGTTTTATGAGTTGTCTCATCATGCACTCATGATACTTCCTACTGACGCAGAGAGAGTGCGGAGATTTGTAGTCGGGTTACACTCGGTATTAGGGCCAACATGGCCCGAGAGGTGGAGATGAGGACTCCTTATTAGCTTGTGGTAGAGATTGCTCGTAGGATTGAGGGTTATCAATCGAGGGGTAGAGAGCAGGGGTAGCAGGATAAGAGAGCTAGATTTTCTAGGGATTTCAGAGGTGCTCCAGCCAGGGGAAGAGGTTAGTTTGGTAAGGGCCAACCTAGTAGGCCCCCATTTCAGCACCCCCACCAACTCCTCGAGGTGCTCCCATGAGGCCTTATTTCAGCACTATGCCCAAGAGTTCTTATCGCCCACCAGCCATTCAGGATTCCACCGACGGGTATTCTGGTCTTCAGAGGTCTTCCACTCCTTATTTCACTGCTATGCCAGAGAATTCATACCGTCCTCCAACTATTCAAGGTTCTTCAAGTCAGCAGGCCATGGCGCCGAGAGGTTGTTATGAGTGCGGGGATCCATGCCATATTAAGAGTACTTGTCCTAGACTTTGGGGAAAATCCGTGCAGCAGAGTCATCAGCCTATGGTTCCAGCACCGGCAGTTCGGCCACCTAGAGGTGGAGGACAGGTTGGTAGAGGTCTTCCTAGAGGTGGAGGCCAAGCAGTGGCAGCCCAGCCGGCTCCTGTCCATTCAGGAGGAGGTCAGTCATCCGACGCTCCAGCTAGACTCTATGTTATTCCAGCTAGATCAGATGCAGTGGCCTCTGATACCGTGATCACAAGTATTATTTCAGTATGCGGTAGAGATGCATCGGTATTATTTGATCCAGGGTCCACTTATTCATATGTATCGGCCTTGTTTTCTCATTTCTTGGATATTCCTTGTAAGTCTTTGGGTACTCCTGTTTATGTGTCCACTTCTGTGGGCGATTCTGTGGTTGTGGATCAGATTTCCTGTGTGGTTACATTTTATGGGTTCGAGACCAGAGCGAACCTCCTGTTGCTTGATATGGTTAATTTTGAGGTCATCCTAGGCATGGATTGGCTATCTCCCTATCATGCCATTCTAGATTTCCATGCCAAGACTGTTACTTTGGTTATGCCCGAGTTGCCGGGATTGGAGTGGAGAGGTTCCTTAGTTAGCACAGTTAGTCGGGTTATTTCTTTCCTAAAGGCTCGATGTATGGTCGAGAAGGGTTGTTTGTCTTATCTTTCTTATGTGCGGGACACCACCGCTGATTCTCTGACGATTGATTCAGTGTTGGTAGTTCGAGATTTCGCTGATGTATTCCCTTCAGACCTTCCAGGCATGCTACTGGATCGTGACATTGATTTCTGCATTGACTTAGCTCCAGGAACCCAGCCTATCTCTATTCCCCCATACCGTATGGACCCGAAGGAATTGAAAGAACAACTTAAGGAGTTATTGGCTAAGGGGTTTATCAGACCGAGCGTATCGCCGTGGGGTGCTCTAGTGTTATTTATGAAGAAGGATGGGACTATGCGGATTTGTATTGACTACCGCTAGTTGAACAAGGTTACCATCAAGAACAAGTACCCGTTTCCGCATATCGATGATTTGTTTGACCAGTTGCAAGGTGCTCGGGTGTTCTCTAAGATTGACCCGAGATCGAGGTACCATCAGTTGAAGATTCGGGACTCGAATGTCCCGAAGGCTGCCTTTCGTACGAGATATGGTCATTATGAGTTCCTGGTAATGTCCTTTGGCCTGACTAATGCTCCAGCGACATTTATGGATTTGATGAACAGGGTGTTAGGCCTTATATTGGTTCTTTTGTCATCGTCTTCATTGATGACATTTTGATTTACTCATGTAGCGTAGGAGAACACGAGCAGCATTTTAGAGTTGTGCTGCAGACCTTGCGAGAACAAAAGTTGTACGCTAAGTTCTCCAAGTGTGAGTTTTGGTTGGATTATGTGGCATTCTTGGGACATGTGGTATCCGGAGAGGGTATCAAGGTGGATCCTAAGAAGATTGAGGCAGTTTAGAGTTGGCCACGCCCTACTTCAGCTACAGAGATTAGGAGCTTCTTGGGTCTGGCAGGTTATTATCGCTGATTTGTGGAAGGTTTTTCATCCATTGCATCCCCTCTGACTAGATTGACCCAGAAGAATGCCCCATTTTGATGGTCCGACGAGTGTGAGGCGAGCTTTTGGAAGCTCAAGACAGCGTTGAACTCAACACCAGTTCTAGTGTTGCCTTCCGATTCAGAGATGTATATAATTTATTGTGACGCTTCACGCGTTGGTTTAGGATGTGTGTTGATGCAGGAGGGGCGAGTTATTGCATATGCTTTACGTCAGCTGAAGGTTCATGAGAAAAATTACCATGTGCACGACTTGGAATTGGCGGCGATTGTTCATGCTCTTAAGATTTGGAGACACTACTTGTATGGGGTGCCTTGTGAGGTTTATACAGACCTCCACAGCCTGCAGCACTTGTTCAACCAGAGGGATATTAATTTGAGGCAGCATAGCTGGCTTGAGTTGTTGAAGGATTATGACATCACCATTCTTTATCATCCGATCAAGGCGAACGTGGTTGCAGATGCCTTAAGCAGGAAGGCGGAGAGTATGGGTAGTTTTGCTTTTATTTCAGCAGAGGAGAGACCTCTAGCTTTGGACATTCAGTCCTTGGATAATCGCCTGGTGAGGTTGGACCTTTCAGAGCCCAGCTGAGTTCTCGCACGTGTGATGGCCCAGTCTTCATTATTGGGGGAGATCAAGACTCGACAGTATGATGATCCGCACTTGGTGGCTCTACGGGAGACAGTGGTACAGGGTGGTGCCAAGGAGGTTTTTATTGGCGAGGATGGTGTTCTGAGACTTCAGGGTTGTTTATGTGTCCCCAATGTTGATGGCCTGAGGGAGAGGATTCTAGTGGAGGCTCATAGTTCACGGTATTCTATTCATCCTGGTGTCACGAAGATGTATCGTGACTTGAGGCAGCATTTCTGGTGGAGGTGGATGAAGAAAGACATAGTGAAGTATGTGGCTAGGTGTTTAAATTGCCAACAGGTTAAGTATGAGCACCAGAGGCCAGGAGGCCTACTTCAGCAGATGCCTGTACCGGAGTGGAAATGGGAGTGCATCACTATGGACTTCGTAGTTGGATTGCCTCGGATGTTGCGGAAGGTCGATGCGGTTTGGGTTATTGTGGACAGGTTAACCAAGTCGGCACATTTCATTCCAGTAGCTACTACTTATACTTCAGAGAGGTTGGCCCAGATATACATTTGGGAGATAGTTCGGTTACACGGTGTGCCTGTGTCCATTATATCAGATCAAGGTCCTTAGTTCACCTCGCACTTTTGGAGAGCAGTGCAGAGTGAGTTAAGCACCCGGATAGAGCTCAGCACAACATTCCACCCTCACACTAACGGGCAGTCGGAGCGGACAGTTCAGATATTGGAGGACATGCTCAGAGCATGTGTGATTGACTTTGGAGGGCAGCGAGACCAGTTCTTGCCCTTGGCCGAGTTTGCTTATAATAACAGTTATCAGTCCAGCATTGACATGGCTCCATTTGAGGCTTTGTATAGTCGGCGATGTCGTTCTCCCATCGGGTGGTTTGAGCCTGGTGAGGCTAAGCTATATGGCACCGCTCTGGTGAAGGATGCTTTGGAGAAGGTGAAGTTGATTCAGGAGAGACTTCGCACAGCACAGTCCAAACAGAAGAGTTACGCGGATCAGAAGACGCGTGATGTATCATTTATGAAGGGCGAGAAGGTTCTGTTGAAGGTCTCGTCGATGAAGGGTATTATAAGGTTTGGGAAGAAGGGCAAGTTGAGCCCAAGGTTTATAGGCCCATTTGAGGTGTTGAGACGAGTTGGGGAGGTTGCTTATGAGCTTTCTTTACCTCCCAGTTTATCAGGGGTTCATCCGGTCTTTCATGTGTCCATGCTCCGGAGATACCACGCTGACATCACTCACGTGGTTGATTTCAGCACCATTCAGCTAGATGAGAGGTTGGGTTACGAGGAGGAGCCAGTTGCTATCATTGACAGGCAGGATCGCCAGTTGAGGTCCTAGAGGGTTTCCGTCGTAAGGGTCCAATGGAGGGGCCAACCAGTCCAGGAGGCGACTTGGGAGTTCGAGGAGGACATGCGGAGCAGATATCCACACTTATTCAGCACTCCAAGTATGATTCTAGACCTGTTCGAGGATGAATGTTTGTTTAAGAGGTGGAGAATGTAACAACCCGACCGGTCGTTTTGTGTTCTAGGATCCTGTGCCCCTAAATGAGACTTCCCATAGTTGCTTTTACTGATGTATGACTTGCGGGGACAGGTGGTTTGAGGTTTGGAGGAGTTTGGAGTGGTATAGGAACACTTAGTTCCTTAAGGTTGACCTTTAGTCAACATTTTTGGTAAACGGCCTCGGAATTGAGATTCGAAGGTTCCGGTAGGTTCGTATGATGATTTCAGACTTGGGCGTGTGTTCGGAACAGGTTTTGGATGACCCGGGAGCGTTTCGGCGCCAAATAGTGAAATAAGAATCTCCTTAAGATCAAATTGAGGTTTGGAACGTGTTTTTTGTGTTATCGAGGTCCAAACAGAATTTTGAGACCGGGAATAGTTCTATTATGTCATTTATGACTTGCTCTCAAAATTTGGTGTCATTCCGAGTAGTATAGGTACGTTTCGGCGTGTTGAAAGTGAATTCAAGAACTCAAAGTTCTTAAGTTTGATCCAATAGGTTTTGGGGTATGATTTTTAGATTTAGCGTTGTTTCGGACGTTCCGAAGGCTCGAGCGAGTCAGTATTATGATATAAGACTTGTTGGTATATTTGGAGGGGGGCTCAGGTGGGCCCGGATGCCATTCAGGCATCACGCGAGCCAAAAATCAACCTTAAAAGACTGTTGGTGCACCAGATCTAATGCGATCACACCTGTGGAGGTATAGCCGCATGTGCGAGACCGCTTCTGCGGTCCCAGCCTCGCAGGTGCGACTCCAGGGGAGGTTGCCCAATTCCGCAGGTGCGGATCATTTTCCGCAGAAGCAAAGCCGCAGGTGCGGTCTCCGCTCCGCAAATGCGACACTGACCCCCCAACCTCTTTTCGCAGATTCGAGATGTCCCTCGCAAATGCGAGACCGCAGGTACGGTCCTGGAGCCGCAGGTGCAAAAAACCTGTGGGCAGTGAGGTCGTCTTAAATGCAAGACTTAGCCATTTTTGAACTACTTTTCATCATTTTGGATGATTTGGAGAGCTGGTGAAGGAGGGATTCGACTTAGAAATTGTAAGGTAAGTAATTCCTACCATGAAGTAAGTTTAATACTTGAATTCTTGGGTAGATTAACACATTAAATTAGTAGAAATCATGGGATTAGAGTAAAACCTAGGGTTCTGATAAAAATGAGAATTTATCAAGAAATTGATTATGAAATCATACAAAAATTATATAATATTGATCCTTAGGCTATGGGTAAGTATTTCCTCCGAAAATTTCCGAAATCCGAGCATATGGGCCCGGGGCTGTATTTTAGGATTTTTCAATTTAGGTTGAAATGACCATTTAAGTAGGAGAATTAGGGACTTTTGAGCATAGATTGACTTGTTAATGTGATGTTTGGCTAGCTTCGAGTTCTTGGATGACGAATTTGGGGTTTTGGGCGCGTTCTTGACTCGGAAAGTAGGCTTGACACGAGGTAAGTATCCTTTCGAACCTTGTAAGAGGGAACTGTCCCCATAGGTAAATATAAATAATTGCATGTCATTATTTGGTGGGGCTAGGCACGCACCAAGTGACGAGAGTCCGTGCGTAGCTACTATTATTTTATGTCGGGGGTTTAGGATTCACAAGCATGCTTTATGTGCTGTAACTATAATCTTAAATATTAATTTAGGGTGCCTAATATCCTTGAACTGCTAAGTGAGCATCTAGGAGGTTACATTCTGAAATTTATATTATTGAAACCTTCTCTTTAAGTATATTATCTACTGAATTTCTTGATTTTCTGTTAATTATGTGCATATATACGGGAACCCGCATCGCATGTATGATTCGCGAGCGGGGTAGCCCTACTATTATGTCAACAGCATCGCATGTTCGATTCGTGATCGGTATAATAGATGCATCTATGGTTCGAGACGTTCGACCCTTCGGCAGTGCACATTTGTTTTTGCATTGTGTTAGCCGTATGTTCGCGGCATGTTATATGTTTGTTAGATGTTGGGTGTTCTGTGATTATGTATCTGTTAAATACCATGAAGAAATGAAAACTAGGTAATTTGTATGCTAGAGAACTTGGCACATAAAGGTATTTGTAAAGGATATTTGATGTTTCTGTCTTCATTATTATTCATGATTGCCATCCCTTCTTAGCCTTACTTTTAAAACATATTATTTTGACCCTAGTAAGTGTCACGTCGACCTCTCGTCACTACTTCTTCGAGATTAGGTGGGATACTTACTGGGTACATATTGTTTATGTACTCATGCTACGCTCTGTACTTAATTGTACAGGTTCTGAGGCAGGTGCATCTGGGTACTAGTCCGGAGCTCGTTCCTGATTTATACCTGGTCGAGGCCTCACGGTGAGCTTCTTCTCTTGGCAACTTCCAACAGCGCTTTGGATCTTTTCTTTTGATAATTCTGTCTATATTTTTCTCAGACAGTAGGACAAAATTTTATTCCTTTCGGTATTACTCTACTAGATGCCTGTAGACTTGTGACACTAGTTCATGGCACACACATTAGTAGACTATTCTTTTGATATGTATTTATTAAATTGTGATTCTTTTTTTTTTTGTTCGGCTTAAAATTTCCTAGATGTATGTTATTACCGAATGTCATAAATTTACTCTAATTAAATGATGGGAAATGTTTTGGAAAACTGAATGAAACTCACAAGTGGATAAAGGTTAGCTTTCCTGGCAATGGTGTTGGGCGTCATCGCGACCTGGATTAGGATTTGGGTCGTGACATTAATAAGAACTGATTGTGAAGCTATAGTTAAGTTTCTCCAAAAGATAAATGAGAAAAATAGCAGTAGAAGAAGATGGTTAAATTTTCTTGATATTATATCAATTTTATAACCTCATATTTGAACATATCGAAGGAAAAGATAATACCTTAGCAGATCAGTTAAGTAGGTTAAAAATTACGGTCAACTAATAAATATGTTATACCTTTACAACATGAGACCAACAACTCTCAAGAATGAAGACAAGGGAAAGGGCATTCAGGCCTCACCCTCAGACGGATATTTTCAGACAATGTTAGGTAATCTTCAATTTAAGCCATAGTCCTAGTAGAACCGAATAGTATGAAAAGAATAAATTTCGAAAAATATAACTTAATATTTTTTCCTCCATCGAACTTGCGATTTAGAATTTTAGCAGAATGCGTCATAGATAGACAACAGAGGTGTTTGATCGATACTTTATGGATAACATATAATTAAAAAGACACTAAATATTTTATAGCGGTCATAAATGCTTTATGCCACTATTTTACTGACAAAAATCAAGAAAAAAGATTTAAGTATTATGTAGTTATACATGGAAAGATAAATGGTATTTTTCAGACATGGTTAGAAGTACTAGATTCCATTAAAGATTTAGAAAAAACCCCTTTCAAAGGCTTTAATGATTTTACTGAAGCATTAGACTATGCATGAGGTGTATTAGGACCAAATTATTATATTTCTCCAGCACTCAGACAAAACCCAGAAAAAATTTCACAATAAAATATCCAAAAAGACACAGATAAAATAATTTGTTGTGATCACTGCTCTTCAATGACTGAAGTCTTCAAGAGACTAAACCAGAAGAGTGAAATTTTGACACAAGAAAAGCAAGACTAATGGAGCAAGTGAAGACATTAGAATATAAAATACAAGTGGTAAAATTCAAATTGCTACAATCCCAGACACAAGTCATTCCACAACAAGATCAGGAAATGAGTTCTCCATCTCAAGAAAAAATGGATAAGAAGGGTGTATATTTCCCAATGAATGTAACAAGATCCACTTGGCGGCCCCTCCTACTTTATTTCCACTCTGTTCTTCTTTATTTTGAGACAAATGTATTTATTTTGTTCAGACATTTATATGTAGTATTCATAGACAGTCCGTGAAGTTGTGACACCAAATTCTGAGTTTAGTATTATGATTTTCGTAATGGCTTTTAATTTAATTGTAGACTTTGTTTTCTCTCGCACTTTTATTTTCGTTGATTTGTACATCACCTGTTATCTGTTAAAAATAAATGAATAACGTAAATAAACATTAATATTGGCTTGCCTAGCAGGTTCAATGTTAGGCGCCATCACGGTCCCGATGATGGGAAATTCGAATCGTGACAGAAAATTACCTGATTTCTAATAGTGTGGAGAAAGAAAACGAATGTTTTGATAAGTTATTTATCATATTGTCAATAGCAAAATTAAGTTCTAACAAATTAAAGTGAATATTTTAGATTTAATTGTGATAAACATGCAGATTTCTATATGAGAAAGTATTTACTTTTTTTGGTATTTGGCAACCGAAAATCTAATATAACTGATATTCCAAAATATCTAGTATTCCTCTATGGGATATATAGATCTTGACTTTGAGAAAGAGTCATGAAATTATATGGAAAATAATAAAGTCAAGAGTTGCATTGAAGCTTACCAATAAAAATAAATCAGAGTCATATAGAACGAGAAGATGGTAGATCAAGGATATATTTATTATTATATTTTTTTATTTTATTATATATTTCAATATTATTTTTTTATTAAGACATAATGTTAAACTAATACCTATGAAAATATAGAAATGAATATATCTATATTATTCTAGAAAAGTTACTCCATCAAAATCCCAACTTTTATTTTTCGGTCACTTCATCTACATTGCTTAGCCAATTTACCTTATTTACTTTGTAAGTCACTTTCATCTTCTTTGCTTACACTCACTTTTATCTCCTTCACTATTTTCTAAGTTTGATTCATCTTCTCAACTAGCTTGGTAAATTTTTTTCTCATCCCTTTTTAATTTTATGCTGAAATTTTTTTGTAGGTGCCATTATTGTTCATTTAAACTTCTACCAAAAATTACTTTATTAATTTTTCTATCTACTTTGAATGTTCCATTTCAAAGAATCTTGTGAACTTATCAGTAGAAAGATGAGAAATTTCATCTTCTAATATTGTATACATAGCCATCTCAAGTTGTTGTTCATCTTTAGCCAAATATGAAGATTTAACCTTATAACCCAAAACATTTTCTACTATAAGCAGCTGGGCGTCGTCATGCCAGCTTGCCGACAAAGGGCAATTTCGACAATACATTAACTACTGAACAATCTTATTGGTTCTCAGTGTATTTGTTTGTAACTTTATTTTATTAACTGTTTTATCCTTGGTTTGTTCATGGGCTACAATACATGTTTTGATGACAGGTGGCATGCAATAGTTATGCCCACACGTCAGAAGACTCTTCCCGATGAAGCCACATTAATTACTGGGCCCCACAATTATCTCAAACATCTGGATTCCTTAAGGCTGTTAGTTTCCTTTTTTTTCCGTAACTCAATAGGATTACTTTAAATGAAAGTGACGAAACTAATATTATGCTAAATTTCTTAAGTCCAAAATAAAGCTTTAACAATTAATAATTTATGATTAGTTTTGGATTAATAAAATGGCCTAAACAATAAATTATTAGAAAGAAAATTATTTAATATTCAAGAGATACAAAAGAGATAAAGAATAAAATATCAGACTTTTAATTGGCCTAATCTAACTTAGTGATATAACCCAAATAACAGGTCTAATTCGTGAAACTAACTAATATGATGTTATTGCAATAATTATTCTCTTCTCACCTGACGAATTCTTGTAAAGCTAAATATGAAGCGCTACTTCTTTTCTTATTTGGTTTAAAAAGAAAAACATAAAATAATTAAAGATCTTAATCAAAATTTATTTCTTAGTCTCTTGGGTAGATTGCACTAAAAATTTGGGACAGATGGAAAGTTTAAGGAAATACATAGCATTTAGTGAATTGCTTAGAGATAGTCCAAAATAAAGAATACCCTATTTCAACTTTGTAACTTTAAAGTTGTGTTGTGAAAATTTTAAACGTAATACGTGAGAGTCTAACAATAAATTTCATTTATGTTTGTTCGTTTAATTTGTAATGTACCCCTTGTGTTTCCTCAATAACATATTAAACAGATGTTGAGGGTAAAAGGTATTTAGTTTTTTCCAGATTAATGAATATTTAATTAATAGATTACATATCGAGATTTATATTAAAAATTGATAAATTTATTATATTTCTCCTTATGTGGATAATGATGAAAGATTATTAGGATTACAATTGTTAAAACATGTTCTTTTAATTCAAGCATATGACAAAAAATTCTTTAAAAACAAAGATTAGAATTGGCTCTCTTTTAGAGAAGTTTGTTTTTATTTCCTCACTTTTGCTTATTCTATTTTATCGTAAATAATTTAATATTTTAACGAACAGGAAAAAATAGATATACATACCTACTTGCATGAGTGGTTTTATTGTCGTAGCATTAAAAAGAGCTCTTATTGTTCTAGAATGTAAAAGATGCAGAACAAAATTAAATTTATCTAATTGCAGCAAAACCACAAGAAAGCAAACTTATAGTCCAAGACAACGATAAAATAAAGAGAAAGCTACATGGTATGCCTACTAGAAATATCAGTTAACTGTATAATTGAATATTTATTTTACCTTATACACCTACTATATTACAAATTAAAATACTATAATATGTTTTATTTGAATAACGTATTTCAAATTAGAATATCGCAGTATATTTTGTTTGAATAATGTATTCCAAATCAGGATATTATATTTTATTTAGTTTGAATATTATATTCTAAATTAGAATAATATAGTATATTTGATTTGGATATTGTATTTCAAATAGAATATCGTAGTATATTTTGTTTGAATATTGTTGTCACGACCCAAAATACGTTAACGATCGTGATGGCGCCGGACACCCCAGTCAAGCAAGCCAACACCAAGCAGTTGCTCAAATTCTCATTTTAATAGTTTTGAAATTATTTCTTTTGATTACATTAAATAGCAATTAATGAACTTTATTGGGTGAATAACAATGTCTTAACAAATTCAAATAATAATTAAATCCCAAAGTCATCTCAGAACCCGGTGTCACAAGTGCAAGAGCAATTTCTAGGAAACAAACGAGATACAATAACCGTCCGGAATATAAATGGGACAGTAAAGAAAATACAACACAATACTCTGAAGAAGACTCTGCTGGCTGCGGGTCGTCTCGAGGGGTTACAGCCCACCTAAGTCCCCATATCAACAATGCCACTGCGTCAAGCTAGGCCACTAGATATACATGTGCCTGTGCAACAAAAATGCACAGCAAGTATAATATGAGTACGAAAATAACGTGTACTCAATAAGTATCCCGCCTAACATCGAAGAGGTAGTGACGAGAGATCGACTTTGACACTTACTAGAGGTCAAATTAACATAATCAAGTGAGACGCTAACATGGATGTCATAATTAATTAACAAATAACGACAGGAAGGAACAACTTCATTCATATAAACAAATTCTAATCTCCGTCATTTCAGTTGACAACTTGTATTCCCAGGCCATTAAGCGGTTCAAATTACAGAAAGTACCCAGCAAAATATAATGCGCAAGTAATTCCGAGGTCGAATGACCCGGTCCAACATAAATGTAAATTGTGCACTGTCGAAGGGTCAAATGGCGCAAACCATAGATGCATCTATTACCCCGCTCGCGAATCATACGTGCGACGCGGTCAATTATAAATAATAGAGTTACCCTGCTCGCGAATCATACATGCGACGCAGTCAATTATAAATAATAGAGTTACCCCGCTCGCGAATCATACATGCGACGCAGGTACTCATAGGTACAAACATTCAAACAATCAATCCATACTTTATCAGGAAACAATTATCCAAGAGAAAGTCAATTCTTATCACGATTCAGAAAAATAAAGTTTAACTTATATGGAAATTCATTTACTAATTTGATGTGATATAAGCAATTTAAATTGTCAATGAGGTTACAAATAATTCAATTATAGCATGCTTTCGGGTCCTAGACTACCTGGACTTAAGTACAATAGTAGCTACGCACAGACTCCCGTCACCTCGTGTGTACGTAGGCCCCACAAATAGTAGCACATAATCATTTATTTTACCTATGGGGACAATTCCCTCTTACAAGGTAACAAATGAGACTTACCTCGCTCCGAAGTTCCATAACCGGCATTCCACGCCCTTCCGATGACTCAAATCAATGCACAATGCTCCAAAACTAGGCAATAGTTATGCAAACCCATTAGTATATACTCAACTACTCATTAAAATCCCATTTATAACAATTCCTAACCCCGATCGAAAAGTCGACAAAAATCACCCTCGGGCCCACATGCCCGGATTACGAAATTTTTCGAGGATAAACTTTACCCATAACCTCACGAACTCACATATATAATTTATTCCCAATTCCATGCTAAAATTCGTGGCCAAAATCCAAAAATACAAATTTCTTGATCTTCTACCCAAAACCTGCAATTTCCACAAATTTCCATATTCAAATCCATATATACTCATGTATCTAACTCAAATTCAAGAAAGCACTTACCCCATTACGATTGATGAAGATGGCACTCTAAAGCTTGCTCCAAATTCGGCTCCAATGGAGGATATGTGGTGAAAATGAGCCTAGCCCTCGTTTTAAAATGACACACTACCCAGACCCGACCTCCGCACCTGCGGTCGAACTGCCACACCTGCGGACCAAGCCTCGCACTTTCGCATTCCCTCCGCCTAGCAAGAATCTTCACCTGCGCCTTCCTCTTCCGCATCTGCGCCTTCGCAGGTGCGGATCGGCCTTCGCACCTCCGCCCCCAGCCTCTTCTCTCACCGCAACTGCGACCACTGGTTCACACTCGCGACCTCGCACATGCGTCCCCTTTTTGCGCAGGTGCGATCACACCAGATGACATCTTCCTCATCTTTCCTCCCAAGTCCAAACTCAATCCATTAACCACCCGGAATTCACCTGAGGCCCTCGGGACCCCGTCCAATCACACCAACCACTTCCAAAACATAATGCGGACCTGCTCGAGGCCTCAAATCACATCAATAAATGCCAAAACCATGAATCGCACTCAAATTCAAGCCTAATGAACTTTAGAACTTCCAACTTCAACATTCGATGCCGAAACCTATCAAATCACGTCCAATTGGCCTCAAATTTTGCACACAAGTCACATTTGACATTACAGACTGATCACGCTCAAAATGTCTAATAAAAGACTAAACGGGCGTTGCAAATATAATCCGGGGTATTATGCCCCGAGTCGATCCCACAGGGAATTTATGTATCAATCAAGTCTTTAGAATACGAAACTTTTACTCAATCAATTCTCTCAATACTTTTTAATATTAATTGGTGATGTTTTACTAATTCTACTGACAATAATAATAACTAGCAATTACTAACAATGTGTTGTAAACAATGATGATAAATGTCTAAGGTTATGGTTTCCCCTGTTGGTGAACTTACTTCTCGGATACTTCTTGTAGTTTGATTAATTGTCTCTATCAATCATGAACACTCTATCTACCATAAATCTCTCTCAAGTAATTATGATAATTTACTAGACGCACTCTCTCAAGTTACGCTAGCTAGATTGCATTACAGTTCNGTCCCCCAACGGGTTCCACCAAAACCCTAGATTAAGAAAGTTAGCTACTCATATTCATAAATATCAAATCTAAAATAACTTGCATAATTGAATTACAGAGTAATGAACTAAGGAGATAAATATCAATGTTTTGGCTTTGCTGAGTAGTAATCCACAGGTTTTTCTTCACTTTTGATGATTTCCTCTCTTCGAATCCCCTTGAATCCTCTTCAAGTTGTCTTTTCGGGTCTATTTATATGTTTAGGAAAAACCCTAAACATGTAGGAGACTTCTATTCCAACC
>ML329359.1:0-18855 GCA_005239505.1 Nicotiana paniculata | reverse complement strand
TAATTTTAAATAATATTTATTTATATTTTATAAAATATTTTAAATAATAATATAATTATTAAAGCGTTATAACTGGGTCCCACATTAGCGGCCAAAGTTAGTCGCTAATTTCAATTTTTCTTTAACCAAGCAAGTTTGACCAGCCCGGTCAACATGTTGACCACTTTACCGACCAAAAAGCGACCAACCTTGGTCGGTAAATTATTTAATAATTTTCTCCACATTAGCGACCAACTTTGGTCGCTTTTTTTGACCGACCAACTTTGGTCGAAAATTTTGTCAGTCATTCCCAGATTTCTAGTAATGGGGGACTTAAATTCGAGGAATGGCAAGAGAAAAAAAAAGAACTAAGGGTGTGCTTGGTATACGAAAAATATTTTTCGTGGAATTTTCTTGAAAAACAAGTAGTAATCTTATTCATTTATTGGTGTTTGGTACGCAAATTAAGGAAAATAACTTCTCAAGAATATTCATAAATAATTTAGATATAATATAATAAATATTAAGATAAATTTTCGAACCAATAACCTTCTGAAACCACAAATTTTATAAACTTCCGAATCGCTAAACTTTCGAAACCGCGAATTTCTAACCCGTAAACTTTATAATTTCTAAACCCGCAAACTTCCAAGCACATAAACCTCCGAATTAGAGCCATTAAAATGGGCTTGGCCCATGAGGGTTGGGTTGGGCTAGGATTTTTTGAGCCTATTTAAAATTGAGGCTTAGAAGCCCGACCCAAGTCAGTCCGCTGGCCCTTGAGGCTTGATCGAGGCTGGGCCTGGGTCAGCCCGTGGGCCAAAAATTAATTAAATTTAAATTAATTAACTATTAAATATTTTTTAAAAGTAAAAACTAAAAAAACTATTAACTATAATCTCCATTCCCCAACCCTAGATTGCTCATTTACCCTTCTATATCAACTAGGATTTAGAATTTTAACATGCATGTAATATGGCAAAATTAGTTTTTCTTTTGCTTAATTAATAACGAACTCAAAAAGTTTTAGGTGGTCAATAATAATATTTTTTCAAAAGAAAATATTACTTTAAGGGGTCGTTGATAAGTCTGGATTACTTAAATATATTATTAATATTTAAACTGCTCTTCGGTATAGAAAAAGAATAATTTTAAAATACACACAAAAAAAAATTGACCACTAGCAAATTTCAAGAATTTTAAAATTTTTATGGACTATAATGATGAAATCAGCAAATGATGTTAATCCTAATTAGAAAACTTCAGCATATAAACTTATTGAAGCAATCTCTGAATCTGAGGAAAATGAAAGAAAATATTCATGTAACTTTAAAAAAGAAGAGCTAGAGATATAGAGAATTTGCATTTCAATTACGAGATTCCTCGTCAAATATCAAGTCTTTTGTACGCTCTAAGCAAACAGAAGTTGTTTATATGATTAATTGACTACGTCACAAAAAAATATTTAAAAATCAAAAGAAGTTCTTTTTTGTAAAAAAATTTGAAGGTTCGGCCCGCCCTAGCCCAACTCGTCCTAGCCCACCAAATATAAAAGCCCACGAGGCCTGGGCTGGGCTGGGCCAGGCTAGCCCGTTTTGACAGATCTACTCCGAACTCATAACTTTGAAACTTGTAAAATTTCGAACCTGTAAACCAAAAAATAAAAAATAAAAACTAAACTGAAAAATATAAAAAATAATAAGGAAAATATTTTTCTTTTTCTTGATAAGGAAAATATTTTAATCCAATTGAAGGAAAATGAGTTCATAAGAAAAATATTTTTCAAAACATTTATGTCAACCAAATATGAAAAAATTAAAAAATATTTCCCGAAAAAGATTTTTCTTCGTACCAAACACACCCTAAGAGTTTATGGAGGAGAATGTACCATAGAACCTCAGGAATGTGCTCTTCTATTTATTTTCTATTTTTTTGGTTTGATTTTTCTCTCATTTCTTCTTCTTTGGCAGTGGTGCCAATTCAGATCAGAAAGTAGATATTCCAGAGCCAAAAAGTGAGCCACAACCTATATATATATATATAATTTATTAAATACTTATAAATATTTGATGCAAAACCAGTTATTATTACATATTAAAATTGAGATTGTTGTAGAAATCCATAAACTTTATCTATCGTCAGCTTACATACTTCTGAATGATGCTTTTTATAATCTTCATAATTATTTACCATTTTCAAAATTACGAACTTCCTGTGAATGTGCAAGAATATGACTTGATTTAATTTGTACATATAACCCGATTAGGTTATTGAGCTTCATTATATACTCGAGCACATAAATATTATTGAAGACATAATTATATTAAGTAAATAAAAATATAACCTCTCTAACTACTTAAACTTTTAAATGAGACGATTCCACATCTTAAACAGATAAAATTAAGGAAAAAGCCATAAGTATCTCTGTGACAATAGCCGAATTCCCAACTACACACTCTACAATTGCGGGGGTTTTATTACCCCCTAAACTATTTCAAGATGGAATAATTGCACCCTTGAAATATTAAAACTAGGTTTTTTTCTAGGAGGTGAACAACGCCCTAGACAAGTGTTTCTCTTTTCTCTCCCTTATTTTCTTTTTTCTCTTTTCTCTCCCTTATTTTCTTTTTTCTCTTTTCTCTTTTTCATTTCTCTCGTCACTACCAAACTAAACAACAAAGTTTCACCCCATGTTCTAATTTTTGGCCCTTGATCTATTGTTTTTCTTTTATTTTTATTTTCTTGCTGTTAAGCTAGGCTTGAAGCCTTTAAATGGATATTGTGGTGATGGCATTTTGGATGGTTTATATCATCGGTAATTGTGGGGGCATAAAAATGGTGGTTCTTATGATTAAGAGACGAATGAAAGTGAATTATGTGAGTATATGTGTGTTTGCTGGGTAAGAAAAGGCTTTTTCCGGCTTTAAATTTGAAAAACTCTATTTTTTTCGGCAGGAAAAAGATTTTCTTGTGATGGATATTTTCATATCTCAATGGTTTTGCTTCACATATGTATAATTTTTTTATGAAAGTGTGATTTGTGTGTTTGAGAGGGAGAGAAAGAGAAAAAAAGACTAACCAAAATAATTAAAAAAGAAGGCCATAAAAGTCGTCGACGAGTGTTTTGTATGTTATTGACGGAATGGCGAAGTGGAGGAGAAGAAGGAAAAGACAAACCAAAAGGAAAATGAAAAAAAGTAAGAAATGTTATGAAATACATATTTATATGGATGTTCATTAATCAAATATAACTCTCACTACTCTTCTTCATCATATAGATAACCTCACTACTTCTCACCATTATAGTTGTAACTCTCACACCTCTATAACCTTCCCATGATGTTCAGCATCCAGGGTAGTATTGGAGTAGTGAGAGGAATAAACTTCGGGTTGTAGAAAGATTATCAGGAGGGTATGAGACGGGTTGCGGGATTTAGGCATCATTGTCTCGTGAATCAAGGTCACTCGGGATGAGTGAGGGTTGAGTTTTCAATGAGTTGAAGGAAGTTACTATTATTCCTGAGGCAATTGAAGATGATTAAAAGAAGATATATTGATTAGCCACGGTTGAAATGACACAGTTACGGCAGTGATCAGTTCATTCGATGTGATTAAGTTATACATGTGGTTTGTGCCGGTGTATGCGAGGCATGTCAGCCGTCGAAATAGATTTTTATTTGGAAGCATTCAAGTATTATGGTCTGTCAGGTGTAGGCGGATCCCGGAAGGGTTATGGTGGTTCAGACCACTACTTAAGGATTTGCATGTATTGTGATTGTGGGAATTTAATCGTGTGTTGTGGATGTTCTCTTGAATTGAGGTAAGTAAAAGGTTTCTATATGATGAAGTGTACACTCTATTAGTGGTTCAGAAGTTATGATGGAATTCTTGCGCTATCTCATATTGGCATGTTAGGTGCACTAAGCAATATGTAACTGGGAGTAAGAATCGAGATTGCGGTTCGGTGTTAACAAGGATGTCATGAGCTCGGATGAGCAAGAAAAAGTGATTTGAAAGTTCAGAGTAAGCTGGTGTTATCTTCAGTGTCACCTGAGATCGATATTCGGTGAAAGAGGCTTTGTACCCTGGTCATGGGTTCTTGATGTGTTTTGCAGTATTAGAGTGGTTAGTGATGCGGATGTGCAGACTTGTTACCTGGTGTGGAAGGTCATGGGAGCATAACCACGAGAAGATTGTATAAGTGTGACATGTAGTCACTTAATGGATTGAAGATTTGGACTGAGTATAAAGAATTTCAATATTTCTTATTTGAGAATTTATGCCTGGAAGGCTTTCAATTCATTTGGTTGTGGATTGAGGGGTGTTTGTCCCGGCTATGATGGTTGTTCTCGCGTATTATGAGAAAAAGTGGGTTAGTATGGACCCAGGTAAACCTATTAGCTTAGTTTGGTTCGAGCAAGGTAGACTCGATGTTTGTGGATGGATTAAAATATGATTATGGGCTCCGTATGAGCCAGGCATGTTCATTTCAGTGGAGCGCTTTTCGTGGAAAAGTATTAGAACAGCAGATGTTGTCCCGTCTTCGTCAAATTCAGGTGATAATATGATTGTGCCGTGTGAGTTGTGAAACGGCTTGATAATTTCTTGTGTGTTGAGATCTCTGTGTAGTGATGATGTTATGTGAGCAGGACATCTCTTGAGATCCAGAGTATATATATATATATATATATATATATATATATATATATATATATATATATCGCACCTCAGTTGTGCTTGAGTTTTGTAAGCATATGGCCTTATCAGTCTCCCCAGGATGGTATTATGCACTTAGCGTGCTTAGATCGATATTCAGTAATTTGTAATAGTGAGGAATTCAGTTCCGTATACATTTCCTTATGTGAATTTTATGTGTGGATCGGGTGGCACGTCGCCACGGGTATGTTATTCGGATCGGGTTGCACGCCGCAACAGTGTGATGATGAGTCAGGTTCCTATATTTATTTTTCTTCTATTTTACTTCCTATTTTATGTGGAAAGTTCACATTAGTTGCGCGGGTTGAGTAGTCCCTTCCTGAGTCATTCCCTATGTATCGTGTTCGAGTTGTGGCCTATTGGCGCGATGTGGTATCATGTGAGACTGTTGGTCATGTTTGGGGTGATTTGTTGTCTAAGCGGTTCATGCTGGGTGAGACGAGATTATCGGATCAGGGATCAGTGCGATAAGGTTATGTGAAGTGTATATTAAAGAACAAATACCATTATTCGGTTCATAATGAGGTGATGATTCTAGTCAAGATGATATATTCAATGATTTGTTAACTCTGCAGTTGGTTATGAATTTCTACACATCTCCTCCGTTGTGGTGGTATCATCAGCATTATAGCAGGATGTATGTATATTCGTTATGAGGTGCATCGGGAGAATCAGATCCGTGATATTTTGGCTATTAAGGTTCAGGGAACGTCATTGTGATTAGATGATGAATTTTGCGGTGCATGGTGCTAATTTAGCAAAGGTATGCAGTCATCTTCTGGTATATCGTGTGGTAGTTGATAGCAAAGGTATGCAGTCATCTTCAGATTTAATCAAGCTAATGTACTCAACCGGGTTGTGGTAGCACGAGCAGGTGCACGATATGTTAAACAGTGATTTCAGATAACTCCAGAGCAGTTCTTAGCACGTTCAAGGACGAACGCTGTTTAAGTGGGGGAGAATACGACCCGACCGGTCATTTTGAGCTCTAGCACATCGTTCAGCGGTTTGAAGTCGTGAGCAGCTCCATTTCAGGTATTATGACTTGTAGGTATGGTCGAAATGGAATTTCGGAAAGTTTAGAGTTGGTTTGGGAAGAAAATTCTCATTTCAGAAGCCTTAAGTTGGAGAAATTGACTAAGATTGGAATTTTGAGTAAACGACCTCCGAATCAGGATTTGAAGGTTCCTGCAGGTTCGTATGATGATTTCGGACTTGGGCGTATGTCCGGATCGGGCTTTGGATAACCCGGGAGCATTTCGGTGCATATTGTAGAAGTTAGCATTTTTGAAGAAATTTCCTAAGTTCGGCTTGAAGCGCATTTCAGTGCTATTGATGTCCGTTTGGGATTTCGAGCCTGGAAATATCTCCGTATGGTGATTCTGTATTTGGGAGTGCGATCAGAAGTAAATTCGGATGTCTGTAGGTTATTTGAAGTCATTTGGCTAAAGATAGAAATTTAAAGGTTTTCGAGAAATCTGACCGGAAGTGGAAACTTTGATATCGGGGTCGGAATGCGATTCCGGAATTTAGAGCAGGTCCGTAATATCGAATATGACTTGTGTGCCAAATTTGAGGTCAATCGGACGTGATTTGATAGGTTTCGGCATCGAATGTAGAAGTTTGAAAGTTCTAAGTTCATTAAACTTGAATCGGGCTGCGGTTAGTGATTTAGATGTTGTTTGATGTGATTTCAAGGCTCGGCTAAGTTCGAATGAGGTATAGGGACTGGTTCGTAGTTTTGGTTGAGGTCCCGGGGGCCTCGGGCGTGTTTCGGATGCTCAACGGGTCGATTCTTGCCTTGTGAGGATTGCTTGTTTTCTGGTGTAAGTGCAGCAGGTTTTTACTCTATGCGATCGCGTGAGTGGGTATGCAATCGCATAGAAGGATTTGGAAGGCTGCTGATTTTGTCTTGTGCGATCGCAGGTAAGTGTATGTGATCGCACAGTAGAGGAAATGTGGGGGTTGTTGTTTTGGCCTATGCGAACGCAGGGGTGAAGCTGCGATCGCGGAGAAGGAAATTTGGAGGGAGCTGGGAATGGCTTGTGCGATCGCATGAATGAGAGTGCGATCGCGTAGGGAAATTATGGAGGCAGCACAGAAGGCCTATGCGATCGCGGAGGCGTTTGTGCGATCGCATAGAAGGATGCCTGGGCAGTGTATTATTTTAAGACCGGATTTGCCATTTCTTCATTTTTCACTTGGTGTGGACGATTTTGGAGGATCTTCAAGAGAGGGTTTTCATCAAGGATCACAAGGTAAGTAATTCCTTCATGTTTCTAAGTTAAATACAAGGTTATTACATGGAATTATACATGAAAATTTTGGAAAAATTAGAAAATATTGAAGAAAACCTAAAAATGGTATTTTTGATTTCCACCACGAATTTGAGCATGGAATTTAGTGTAAATTGTATATTTGAGAGAGTAAGGCTATGTGTAGAATATATCTTCGAGAAATTTCGAATTCCGGGCACGTGGACCCGAGGGCATTTTGGTCAATTCACTGAGTGGGGTTGGGAAATTATATAATTTGGAATTGTTGCAAATATTAGAGTATATTTTCATTAGTTTGTCATTGTTTGGATAGTTTGGGAGCATTGTGCAACGATTTGAGTCATCGGAAGGGCTTGGAAGCCGGCTATGGAATTTCGGAGTGAGGTAAGTCTCCTTTCTAACTTTGTGAGGGGTAATTGTCCCCCAGGTGAACTAATTAAGTATGTGCTACTATCTGGGGGGCTACATACGCACGAGGTGACGAGAGTCCGTGCGTAGCTACTATTATGCCATGTCCGGGTAGTTTAGGACCCACTAGCATGCCTTACGTGTTGTACATGTGATCCTGCCACTAATATTAGGCTATAAAAGCTATTGAATCGGTAATTGAATTTCCTGAGAAGACTAGAGCGTACTTTCATAATTATTTAGAAATAGAATTGATTCCTCCGGGGATAATATTATACCTGATAAGGTTATATTATTGAATATTATTAAACTTGGCAAATGAGTTTCAAAACAAAGATTTAAAAGCTAGTTTTCATGTTCCTACAAGAAGAAATTTTACCACTTTCCTGAGTAACTGTTTTCTCGATAACAATGCGAATTTATTATGTGAATATGTGTACATATGAGCACTTGAGTCGCAGGTATGATTCGCGAACAGGCTAGCCTTATTATTTTTATGTTGACCACGTTGCGTGATCGATTCGCGGGCGGGGAAAAAATAGATGCATCTATGGTTCGAGTCGTTCGACCCTTCGGCAATGCACAGTTTATTATTGTTGGCCCGCGTCGTTCGACCCTCGTCATTGCTTGCGCATGATATTTACTACGTATTTGCTGTGATTTTTGCCTGATTATTGGCCTGAAATTTTAAGTTGTCAACTGAAATGACAGAGATTTAAAGTTATTAAATTTTTTGGAAGAAGTTGTTCCTTCTCGTTGATTATTTGTTATTTGGTTAAATCACCCATGTTTGATTAATTGTTATTGAAATGATGAAGAGTTAAAGTGTTAAATGTGGAAAGGTTGATATTATTCATTCCTGATTTTAATAAATTACCTATGATAATTATGCTTAGTGTCACACTTGAATATACTAAATTGACCTCTAGCAAGTGTCTAATTCGACCTCTCGTCACTACCTCTTTGAGGTTAGGCGGGCGACTTACTGAGTACACGTTGTTTTCTCGTACTCATGCTACACTTGTTGTGCATTTTTATTGCAAAGGTACTTTCACAGCGATGTGGCTGGTTTGGGGACTTAGGCGAGCTGCACTATCCGGAGGCGATCCGCAGCTGACAGAGTCTCCCTCGTATTGTATTCATTTTGTTTTAAATTTCATTGTACAATTTGTATCCCGGACAAGCTTTGTAATGATTGTATAAATTCTTAGAAATTGCTCATGCACTTGTGACACCGGGTTCTGGGAAGTGTTTGGGATTTACTGCAATAAAAATCAAAATTGTTTACCTATCATATTTACTTAACGGAAATTTTTGTTCAGTTATTATTCAATAAAGTGAAAGGTAATGATTTTAAAAATGCTAAAACAGGAAATTTAACTTAACTATTTAAATGATTGGCTTACCTGACAATGGTGTCCGGCGCCATCACGGCCTTATGGATTTCTGGTCATGACAATGTGATGTCCTTAATTTATGTTCAATGACATATTTGAATGTGGGGACTACTTTGATAATCACTCTTTTGCTTGTGGGAGGGCACTTGGTCTCATAACGGATTGGTGATGTTGTACACTTTCTTGTGTTGGGTGAGTGTGTGAGTTGAGGATGCTTAGTGATAACGAGTCATCTTTTGAGGTAAGGTGGTTGTGGAGAGATTGCTTGAGTTGATTGAGTTGCTGGAAAAATATCGAGTATACTTGGGCTATTTAAAAGCGGGAAGAATGTGAAAATTGTGTGTTCATGCTTAATTGCCAATATCGATTATAGTCAAAAGGTAGGGTGTTGATTGAATTAATTGTGAAGTCCTCTTTCATCGTGGTAATCGTGTTTTGGGGGTATTAATATAGTTTCCTTGCTCGAGGAAGAGCAAGAGTTTAAGTGTGGGGTGTTGATAATTGGCTTAATGTATGCATATTTTGGTATAAATCACCTCATACTTTGCTCATGTCTCGTAGGCTTGATATGTTTACTATGATGATTTGTGCTAAATAATGGTATTTCTATGTGTAGGAATCATTCGGATGCAATTTGGGACGAAATAACGCGAATTGGAGCAAAATCGAAGTAAAACCGCAAAAGTCGAATTTTGAGGGCCACAGCCAGCGTAGAGCGCTGGCTGTGGCACAATTTCCAGATTGCTAAATTGTTGAGCGCCAGGGCTAGCACCCCACGCTTCCCTGGACGCTCGGGACATGAATCTATCCTATTTCGACTAGGACTCGAGTGTTTTGACTCCAAGACATCCCCAACTCATATAAAAGCACCCTAAACCTATTATGGAAAGGGTGAACGGGATTTTGGAGAGGAAAACGAAAGAGCAACACACTTTGGAGCACGTATTTGATCAATTCTTCCATATCTTTTCTAGTACTCATTGATTTTATGTTTGAAAATATTATTTTTGATGATTGTCTGAACATGTGTGGATAAGAACCTATTATTCTAGGGTCATGGGTGAAACATGAATGTTATATTTGAAGTTTAATTGACGAAGTTGATTTTATCATATTGGGTTGTTTATTTAATTCTGTTCTTAATTATTTTACTGAGTAGCTAACAGTGAAATACTATCTACGAATCTAGAGTTGAACTCGAAAGTGAGAATTCTAGATTGCATATAGAATTAAATAGAGCAGGTTCTTGAACCCGGGCATCGGGGAACGGATTCGAAATGAGGATAGACATTTACCTATTTGCCTTGCTTGGTTGAAATATAGGAATTGTAAATGCATTCTTGTTAATCTTAATTCCATAGACATATAGGCATTAAGTTAACTTGGATAGGCGAGTAAGGACTCGACAGATTCTTACGAGTAATATCAACCCTATCAATCAACAATCCAGATAAATCAACCAGTCATTTTAAGCCAAGAACATAACATGATTGTTAGCTAACTTGTGACCCTGGGATATCCTATCCTACTGATTGTTATTCGAAATTGTTATTTGTTTTGGTTGATTTTATATTTAATTCATTACTCGGTATTTTTAGGTAGTAACGTAGCTAATTATATATATTGTGATAAATATCTTGAATCGATAAGTTAATTGAGTTGAATCCGTCAAAAGTTAATCATAAGTCTTCGTGGGACGATACTCTACTCACTACTTTATTACTTGACGACCACGTATACTTGTGTGGGTGTGTTTGGTCGCAACAGTAGCAGTGCATACTAAGTCTAAACAAAGATAAGTGGATGACCAATGAACGTGGGTGTGCCAAAGATCAAAACAATAATAGTGATTATTATGGTAATTGTAAAAGTAGAAGAATAAGGGTTCTCAGAATATTACTTCAAAATGTGAAGGTTATGTTTGCCGTCAATGTGGTATGGAAATAATAAAGCACGCCCATATGGTTATAGTCCGCTTGAAGAGAATGTGACTTGTGGTAAGCATTGTAAATGCAGACTCATTCCTGAAAGTGAATGTGACAATATATATATGTTATGAAGATTATGCATAATAGTGTGTTTATGTATGATTGGATAAATACCACAACTCACCTCTAAGGGAAGTTTGAGAGAAATAAAGATAATGAATATTACAATGTGGTTACATGAATATGTCATTGGTCGTGTACATATAGTATGCCAAAATTGTCATGCCTTATAAAAAGTTATTAAAGGCAAAACTAAAGCAAGAAATGATTTTGCTTATGATGATTTTGACCATGACAATAATAATATGATTTTATCTATGGATCAGAGGAGATATTCACCATTTGGAAGGTGTTATAAATATCTTGTCGTACAAAGTTAATTGAGACCTCTGAAAGAGTGAATTTGTTATTATCCAGATTAATAAACATGTTCTTGAAATTTATATTGTAGAAAGTCTCAAAAGAAATTTTTTGAGTTTCAAATGTATTAGCCAAAGTGGTTGGCTTACAGAGAATATAAATGAAAAGAAGATTGAATATCTTCATATTACTATAATCATACCGGATAATATGAAAGGTTATCCAACTTTTCTTCTATTTGTACTACACATGTATAAGCATGATGATAGAATCACATGCTATAGTAAATTATATGTTTACTGATCAGTTGGCATGACCGTTCAGTCATCTCGATTCAATTATGATGCGAAAAATGATTGAGAATTCACATTGGCATATATTGAAGAATTAGGATATTCTTCGAGAATTCTCATGTACGACTTGTTCTCATGATAAATTGATTACTATACCAGCTGGGGTTGGGATTGTATTCCCTAATTTTTGGAACGTATAAAAGGTGATACATACATGGGCCCAGTCACCTGCCATGTAGATCGTTTAGTATTATATGATTTTAATAGATGCATCTATTCTATGGTCACATGTGAATTTGTTATCAACTTGCAGTTTGACTCTTGCAAGGTTTCTTGCTCAAATTATTAGAGCACAGTTCTAGAATAAAAATTATGATAATTTATCTTGATAATGCTGGTTTAAATACAAGTTGGTTTAGCATAAACTGTTTGCCTCCAATTAAGTTAAACACTGGTTATGAGAACAAACTCCCAAATAGAAATTTGGTATGAGACGTATTATTTAATATATATAACAGCATTTGTACGCATCTAGCCAACAAGTTATGATAAATTCTCCCTATCATAATTGGTTCAACTTCAGGAACCAAATAATTTTCATCTAGAAATATGATTGTGCTATATGATTTAATTATGCTACCACAATGCAAAAATATGGGTTCCCAAAGAAGGCTGGAAAATGTGTTGGTGATCCCAATATTAGAGGGAGAAAATGGGCAGCTGAAAAAGTGATACATGGAATGAATTATTATGAATACATCTAGATCATCGTACAAGAAATTGTGAACTTGAAGTTCAAGTGATAATTCATTTCCAAAATATTGCCAGGCACATTTGCTGACCAAAGTTAAATGTCATAATCCAGCCGCTAATGCTCCAAATAGAATAACGACCATGATGCACAGAGTTTATGGCACGCATGAAGCGTAATAGAAAAATTGGTTCCAAAAATAAAGCTCCTTGAAAAAGGAGATGAGAAAATTTTCAAGATGGTCATAATAAGGAGGCAAGTGCTTTATAAGAGCACCATGATATAACACTTTATAAGACCTCATGGTTAGAGGCTCAGGTACCTGAAAAATAATGAGATCTCCATAAGTTGTGTCTTTATTGAGTGATGATGGAACCGATGCAAAATGATTGTCGACGAGTTGTTAATATAATGTAGCGCTCAATTTTTATTAATATTGACGAGGATCTTGAGCTCAAATCTATCATAGAATATGGACAGATAAATTATTGGTCAATGAAAACTACGCAATCAAGATTGACTTCACTTGGAAAACGTAAAGTTTTGGACTGATAGTCCTAACACTGAAAGTATAAAGCACTGGAGTGACACAAGATTTTTTGTAAATATCCTGGTATTGATTATATGGAAACATGGTCTCTTGTGGTGGATGCAATTGCTTTCAGATTTTAGTGTGGCAATACCTGAAAATTTTAACATGCATATATAAAAATCATTGAAGGATTTATAATATTCTGACACATATTAAGCTTCGCAATAAATTTATTAAATAAAGCTTTAGCAAATCCTTATGTGGATTAGAGCAATCATGGCGTACATTATTTATTTTTGTGTCTACTGCAATTGGTGCACTAATGGATCTTGCTAAAAACATGAGTATAATAGTATGCTTGCAAGATATTGTTTACTTCTATATGGAGATATTGAAATACCATTAGTGTTATATTGTAAAAGGAATCATTGATATCGATTTGTTTATTCCAACAACTACTGTCAATATTTTGTTGGTTTTGCAAATGCAGACATTTTTTTTAAGTTCATTCTTCAAACAATCTATTTGCACGTGCAGGTACTTCTATATTATGATATTCAACAAGATTCCAATTGCATTGAAGACGATATTGCATGCATAGTTGTTGCTCCCAAACGCACATGCAAGTATACATGGTCGTACAAGTAATAAAATGATAAGTCGAGTGTTGAACCCACAGAGACTTGTATCAACTACCCACTAAATTTACTAAAAATTTTATTCAGTCAAGCCAAAATCACGTTCAAGAATGTGATTATACTAAACTATAATTCTAAGTAATAACTAAATTATCAAGTAACAAGTTGATTTTTGTGTATTCAGTAGAGACAAATTAATAAACTATAATTCTAAGTAATAACTAAATTATCAAGTAACAAGTTGATTTTTGTGTATTCAGTAGAGACAAATTAATAAACTATAATTCTAAGTAATAACTAAATTATCAAGTAACAAGTTGATTTTTGTGTATTCAGTAGAGACAAATATTCCAGCGTTGTGATCGATTCACCATTCATATTGTGTTCTAGTTAACTCTCCCTTTCATACAACTCACTCATGGTTTCTAATTAATCAATAATTTCTCTCATAANATAGCATAGATAGTAAATAGAACCTAACTGCTGGCCAGACAATTAAGTAATTAATCACAGAATTGAAGAAACAACCATATATTAGTGAATTGTAATCAAGGTTAAGCTAACGTTAAACAACAATATTCATGGTTAAATCACAACCCCAGAACAATGGGTTTTTACCTACTCATGATAATAACAAACAATTTTATATGTGTTGAATAATTGAAAAATACTAAGAAAAGATAAAGAAAACTGAGATCTCTTCACTTCCGAATGTTTCTCGTGTGTATTCTCCCTCAAAAGTGGCGGCACCCCCTCACAAATAAGTTTAGTGTTGCTTTTATACGTATTGGGTAGGTATAAGCTCGAAATAACCGTGTCTCGGACGAATTTGGACAAGATTCACGCCACCAGCACCCTCAATGGCGCTGTGGATTTTTAGCTACTGACTCTGGCGCCACAGGTAGTGTGGGGCGCTACAATTTCCAATTTTCTATTTTCTTTCGTTTTGGCTCTAATTTCGCATATTTCTCCCACAATTGCTCTCGGATCATTCCTACACATAAAAATACCTCAAATTAATATTAATCAACACATTTTACATCCTAAATCCATGAAACAAAAGTAAAATATGAGGTGATATATACACAAATATATATACTTAAAGCAAAATATCAATTGCTCAATTAAAGGAAGGACTATCGAAGAAGACAAAATAGAGCATATTTCACCAAAGTTCTATTTCAGACATGATCCTTGTTCAACAAATTTATTCAAGTGATAATTTTACAAACTTCTTCACAAGGCATTGCCAACCTCAGCAATTGAGAAGTTGTTATACATGATTGGAATTCATCGTCTCTGAGATATCAAGTGAAATTTTTGTCAGGGGGAGTATAGCACGCGTTGCACTCTTTTTCCTTTAACTAAGGTTTTATCCCATTGGGTTTTCCTGGCAAGGTTTTTTAATGAGGCATCAAATAATGCGTATTACAATGATATGTGTACTCGTTTTTCTTCACTAGGATTTTTTCCCATAGGATTTTTTCCTAGTAAGGTTTTAATGAGGCACATTATCTATGAACATCCAAGGGAGAATGTTATGAAATACATATTTATATGGATGTCCACCAATCAAATATAACTCCCACTACTCTTCTTCATCATATAAATAACCCCCACTACTTCTCACAATTATAGTTGCAACTCCCACACCTCCATAACCTTCTCATGATGTTCTTCTATGATCATCATATAAACAACTCACACTACTTCTCACCATTATAGTTGTAACTTTCACACCTCTGTAACCTTCCCATGAGATCTTCCATGATCATCATATAAATAACTCCCACTACTTCTCACCATTATAGTTGTAACTCTCACACTTCCATAACCTTCCCATGATGTTCTTCTATGATTATCATATGAATAACTCACACTACTTCTCACCATTATAGTTGTAACCCTACACCTCCATAACCTTCCCATGAGATCTTCCATGATCATCATATAAATAACTCTCACTACTTCTCACCATTATAGTTGTAACTCCCTCACCTCCATAACCTTCCCATGATGTTCTTCCATGATCTCAAATGTTTAATACCATATTTAAAGTAACCTTATTGTAAGCCTCTATGTAACCCTATAAATAGAGGTATTTGGGATCATGTACCATACACTTGAATACATGGAAGAAATAAGAATCTCTCATCTCTTTCCCCTCTATATCTCTTGTTTTTCCTTATTTTATATTGTTACTTTGAGCTAAGTTTCTTAACTAGAAATTATATATCTCACTAAAAATATAAAAAGCAAAAACAAAATCTGGAAAATCCTTTTTTTTTTTTATCTTCCCACTCTCCCAAGAGAGTGAAGTATATACACTCTGCCACGTAAGTTTTAAGGGTGCAAATTATTCTACTTTAAAATAGTTTAAGGGGATAATAAAACTACCGCAAAAGTAAAGTATGTAATTAGAATTTCGACTATAGATCAAGGGGTTACTTATGCATTTTCCCTAAAACTAACTCTTTGCACGTCGGAACATCCAACTTATATATCAGTGTCACCATTAACGTACGTAGTATACATTTAAGTGTGAAAGAATGTGCTCATGAGATTTTGCACTTCAAATGCATTATTCCTCAAGATCTGTACACATAGCATATGCGTTAACATATACTCCAGTTAAAGAATATTGCTTTTTCCTCTGTGCTATAAAAGGATTTCAAGTATTAGAAAATAGAAATATTCATCAGAGCAAAAGGTTAAGAGAGACTTAAAAGTGTGTGTGGACGTACGCATTACTGGGCTAATCTTCTTTGGCAAACAGCTTCACTTCACTATTTTGTGCAAGTTTATTTGCTCATTGCCAAAGAAGATTTGCCCCGTAATTCAGCCATACAATTAAGGGTAGATCCACCTCTCGACCTACGGGCAGTAGATTTCGTCCAAACAGTATAATATGTTCAGAAAATTTACTAAATATCTATAAATGTTTGAACGTGAACCCAGTTACTATTGAAAATTTACTCGAGATCGTTGCAGGAACCCATAAGCATTGAATCCTGGATCCGCTTCATCATCCAATATTATAACGTGGAGTCACTTCAGTATTTACGTTCAAATACTACAGGAATAGAGATTGTACTTTGAATTTTTTTTTTTTAATATGTATCTATCAGAAACTAAGCAATTTGATAAATGAGATAATGATGTCTAACTTAGAAACCAGATTCAAGTCTTATAGTATAATCAAGACGTCACAAACTTGTGATATTTTCAAGTTAATTTGAGTTTAATTACTTTGACATAATATTAATTAGTTTTTTTTGTTGTTGTTGTCTTTATACTACTAATAAGTCGTATAAAGCAATGTATGGTTTCGTTTAGTTCGTGAAGAGGATAAACAAGACAACTATATATGCAATAGAAGTATATATTAGTAAGAAAAAGTATGAATGAGATTGTAATGCATGTATGAAATACAGTTTTAGAAATATTAAAATTGAAATAATGTTATGCGACAAAACTTTTGTATACGGCCAAAATCGGGGAGCCCGATTTTAGGCCTCTATGACACTCCATGCCCGGCCTCGAGAAGCTCGAAGCAGAATTCGAACTTTGACCCCGAGGTGCATCCCTCGACGGAGCATATCAAAGGCTCACTATGGTCAACCTCGGAGCAGTACAATTCGATGATCGTCATGGAAAGGCGGAAAATTCTCAAACACGGTTGGCTAGAGCTGATCATGTCTGCAAAAAAAGTACAAGTCCGTACTGAGCCATTATACAGCTGTACCAATAGCATTTCCTTGTCATGATTAGACGTGTATTATGTTGGGATTCTCCCCTCCTATATAAACTATAAAGGGGACCCTTGTCATTTTGTAAGGAGGATTAATATTCAATAACACAGAACATTCTTTGCTTTTCTTATCTAAGTGTGCTCAACAATTGTTCCACTGATTTATTGTTTTCCATTTATTGTGTTCATTAATTGTTCTTCATTTATTGCTCGTTATTGGCCGCAAAAGGCTATCCCCAAGACCCCCAATATTATTGTTTCTCCATCGACTACTCATTACTAAGCGTCTTCGTTCGACCTCGAGGCCCAGTTTCAGTGAGCTCGAGGCCCAGCCTCGTGACTATTTTGGTTTGCATATCTTACTTTCTGGCTCATACTTAGCATTTCCTATATAATAACTAGTATTAAGATAAATCACGTATTTTAGAACCACAAATCAAATATAATTGTCAATATTGTTTTCAAGGTAAACAGTTTGGCACCCACCGTGGGGCTAAAAATAATAGTGATTGTTTTAGTGCTGGTTTTCTGAAAACACAAGTTATCTTTCACACTTTTTCTTGTCCAAGAATCTTTGGTTTCAGGTCAAAAAATGTCTAACTCGGTGAATGCACATGAGAACAATGACCTTGAGGCCCATGGAAAGAACAGTGCAGCAGCCCCAATCACCGATGTACCACCGCAAAATCCTGGGGTAGTACCAGCGCCACTCCCCGTCAATATGGCCTCGCGCAATGCTGTGCATATCGATGTAGGCTCTGATACCAACGGAAGTGTGCGCAAAGGTGACCAACACGAAGCGCAGAAAACTCTAGCTCGAGAAGAAAGAGAAGTTAGACGACAAGTCATTTTTGAGATGTTACAAGCGCAATAAGTGGCTATTGCCCAGTTGCAGAGCCAGCAAAAAACTCCAAGCACAGCAGCACCGGAAACAGCTCCTTGAGTCGAGCAGATACCAGAAAGATCAAGAAACAATGGGTCAGACAAAGAGCCCGCTATTACGAAGATGCTCGAGGACCTCGCCAAAATAATTGAATCGGGAGAAAAGAAGATAGAAGCTAACGACAAAAAAGTAGAAACCTATAACTCGAGGGTCGATCAGATGTGCACCTCCGATTTTGAAGGGGGTAGATTCGAAGAAGTTCGTGCAAAGACCATTTCCATCGAGTGCGGCTCCAAAGCCTATTCCAAAGAAGTTCAGGATGCCCGGTATCCCGAAATACAACGGAACCACAGACCCCAATAAGCATATTACCACTTGCACTTGCGGTATAAAAGGGAACGACTTAAAGGATGACGAGATTGAGTCCGTCTTATTGAAAAAATTTGGAGAAATACTGTCGAAGGGGGCCATGATGTGGTATCATAACTTATACACGAACTCGATAGATTCATTTTCCATGTTGGCAGACACTTTTGTGAAGGCACACGCTGGTGCCATCAAGGTTGCTACAAGAAAGTCCTACGTCTTCAAAATTAAAAAAAGGGAGAACGAGATGTTAAGGGAGTTTGTTGATGCGTGGCTAGAATTCATGATTTTAAGCATTATATACCTTGCATTTTATGTGCTTTAATGATAAAAATGCACGTCATATGTGCCTAATGGGGTTTAATTTATGTGTAGGTGAATTGGAAATGGAAGTCGAGCTAAATGGGAGCATAAACGTCAAAAATACGCTCAAGAGTCGAAAAGGAGTGACCCAGGACTACCCTGGCGTTAGCCAGGCCTTAGCCTGCTAAAGCCAGCCCTACCCTGGCGTTAGCCA
>MDKI01155297.1:0-16209 GCA_005239505.1 Nicotiana paniculata | reverse complement strand
TGATTCTTGACATGTCGAACTAAACGAGTATACGTACGCGTGACTCGTATTGAGGTAATTATAGAAATAATCGAATAATAAGAAAGGTAAAAATTCAAATATATCCTAAAAGTGAGTAATTAAACAATTTAAGCCAAGTTTAATCGTTAAGCGACCGCGCTAAAACCACGGAACTCGGGAGTGCCTAACACCTTCTCCCGGATTAACAGAATTCCTTACCCGGATTTCTGGTTTGCAGACAATTTAAACAGAGTCAAATTTCCTCGATTTGGGTTTAAGATAAACCGGTGACTTGGAACACCAAATAAACTATTCCAAGTGGCGACTCTAATAAATAAAATAACCCCATTTCGAATAATGTCACTTTAATTGGAAGAACTCCCATACCCCGTGGGGGCGTATAAAAAAAAAAGGTGTGACACCCGGTGAAAAATTAAAATCGAGAATTATTTTGAACTTTTGAATAGATGACGGTATTTATTAACTTTTGTGTTACAAAAACAAAAAAGTAATATTGCTAATGCTAAATCATAATCATAATTTAAAGCCTATGGTAATGGTACTTTTATCAAATTTCACGCACTTAGACTACATCAATTAAATTCATTTTTTTTTCTTCTGGAATTAAATCCATATCACATACATCAAATTTATTAGTATGTTTTTACCAAGTTGAGGTGCTTAGTTGGAAAACTTTAAGAACTGAGAAATAAGACAACATTTTATTGACATATACATACAAATTAAGTATTACCAATGGAACGAAAAAACTGTTATTTTACACAAATGAATAATTATGAACAGTATATTTCGGAACAAAAATGATACAAGCAGAGCAGAAGAACCTCTAAATACAGCAAAGGCTTCAAGTAGATTTGTTGCTGAAAGTGAAGCTTTTGTGCTCATTAAGGGACTTCAAATAGCTTGCAAAAACTAGAAATCCGCTGTTTTTGCTTCGATATACTAGGATAATGGCCCCGCCCCGCCCCGCCCCTCTACCCTATTTCGTGACGACAACATCTTGAAGAAGTGACTCTAAATCACTGAATCTGCAAGGATGCAACAAGTAACTAGTCATAAGTCACCATTCCTAAAAGTTAATTACTACATACAAAATGACCAGCATATGTTCATACCTAACATCACTCAAGTCAGGATAGATTGCTATGGCTTCTTTGAAATCCTGTGAAGCATGATAACGTGTCCGATAGTGATGTCAATATACATTAAGCACGGGAATCGACAGTATGAAATTTTTGAAGGAGAAAAGAATGATATGTGTTACCTGATCCGCGGTAGATGATGTGTAGGTTATCACACATGACATTCCAGCACCAGTTGCAGCCTGAGAAATGGTTGTGTACAGAGTTTGGTCAAACGAAGATTGTACAGAACAGTTATAATGAATACTGCAGCAGAACAGTTACTCTGGCAAACACAACTGGTACTCATGTTATAACGAATCACATATCCGAACCCTAACACCATAATTTTGATCACCCACATAAGACTATTACAAAAACAACATGCCCAGCGTATTCCCACAAATGGGGTCTAGGGAGGGTAGTATGTACGCAGATCTTACTTACCCCTACCTTGTACATGTAGAGAGGTTGTTTCCCATAGACCCTCGGCTCAAGGCAAGCATTATAACAGCAGTATTATCACAGCAGTAAAGAGAGAAAGCTACATAAGACTATTAAGAAGATGAAACTAGTATCCCGAGAAGGCAAAGATATTCTAATGAGGGTGAGTTACAAATAGACATAAAATTTTCATGAGCTACCACTCTCTATCCACGTTTTATAAGAATCAAATGGCTACTTCGAACTAAACATAGCCTCTCAAAAGAACATAAAAATATAAGACTATCCAGAAAATTGGGAGATGAACCTGTAGCCCGATGATACTATCTTCCACCACCAAACAATTGCTTTCTGAGACGCCAAGTTTCTGCCAAAATACAAACCAAACGTCCAAAGCAGCAAGTAAAAATTAGAATATGCGGCTTGCAAGTGCAAATACTTTATAATGTTAATCACCTCGGCAGCTGTAACGTATATTGAAGGATCAGGCTTTTTTACTTTCACATCATCACCTGGAAATTACAAAAGCCAAAATATATTATCATATTCAGAGAATCTTGTGCTGAACACGTGTAGCACAGAAAGGTAATCTCCTAGAGACTAATCATGTATCATATAGTAGTAGTAATATTAGTTTCCAGATGTAATGGATGTGTTCAAACCAAAATTGATTTATTTGCAACATTTCAGTTTGCAACAGCATAATAGAATTGAAATCACATTACTAACCAGACAATTTTCAGCATACAAATACATGAAACTAGGAAAAATTCAATAGATTTAAGTTGGAGAAGCCGCACTAAGCCTCTTATGCTCTATGCTTGTGTTACTGATCTTTTACTATATAACTTTTGGAATGGGGTACAAGATTATCCATCTTCCTGTTTATCATTAAAACAGAGTTCTCCCGCTTCTTGACCCACTTACGGGTTTCAGCTGCTAACCAAAAGTACCATAGGAGACCTTTGGACCTGTATAATATCATCAAAGACAAGCTTTGTCTACGTAATGTGAGGTACTTGTAAGTAATTTCCGAATTGTGTAGGAAGTGATAAACTTGAACGCATAATACCTATCACTGCACCCTTAAAGTTGCCTATCTAAACTTGCAAGTTGCAAATAGTCATTTCCTATAGAATCAGAAGTAACCAGCCATCAATATGTTGAAATAAGCTTCATAAGTTGCGTCTGATTTCAACTCTTTCTGGTGAGAAGTAAATTGACTTTTAACATCTCGATAATTTTTGTATCTATGATGGACAGAGATTGAAGGAATTGTTGATAACACCCTGCTGCAGGGAAATTATTATCATGTTCACAATCTTCTTGTTTTGCTTCCCTGTACTTTATTAACTAGTTATGATTTTAGCATGTGCCTCTACCAAAATGGGTAAGTACAAACCATCAAAACAAGTCCAGAAAGGATAAAGATAGGTACCTGCAAGGAAGCAATCAAGACCATGGAAGCGATCCTAAAAGCAAGTTGGACAAATGATTAACCATGTTCGACAAGAAATAGTACTTAAAGGAAACTTGCTTCCAAAACGCAGAAGACTTACAAGTCCTATAAGATTCTCAAGACACATTATAACTGAACTTTTGGTTGCAGCAGAGCAGACAGCGAGCTTCTTGCCCTGAGATACAGATGAAGAGGCATTAATGCCACTTGACTCGGTATGAGATTCTCTCCGAGCATATAACAGAAAGTGCAATACATGAATCCATTTAAAAGATAAGCAAGCCCTCAAATTTAAATCTTCTAAGATAAATATCTTACAGCAGCCCTGGCTTCGTCCATCAATCTTAAAACTCCTGGTCTTGGCTTAACCTGCCCAAAGCAATATCAAGCCAGTTTGTAAAAGAAAATTGGATATGTTACAGCATTTAAACGATTTAAAAAATACAAATGATGAATATAGATCATTTATCTCACAGTTCCTGACTTGATTATCTGTTTGTACCTCTCAGTCTTCCAATCCTACAAAAAGGGAAAGAATGGAAAGAATGCCAAAAGGTACCGAAACATATGTCAATTCACTAGTTTAGTGAAAAGAATAAAAAAAATATGATATATAGTACTTGAAGAGTATCTATGAGCTTGGCTCTATCGCTGTCATCCTCCGGAGGATTCTGAAAGATTGTTGAAGTCGGCCATCCATGCTCCTTAAAATACCTATCAAGACAATCCGAAACACTCCATTAGTATATGCTAATGTTAGAAAAGTGTGAACAAACCTCATCTAAGAGCTTGTGTAATTATTTGGATCAATCTCATTACCCATCAAAAAAATTTTATGCATGAAAAAACTCTTCTTGAATTATTAAGTAATTAAGCTAACAAAAGGTATACCACTCTTCTTCCTTCCACTAGTGATTGTATTTGCCGTGCTGATAGGATAGTAGGGAAATTTGAAAGTTCATCCGGCGAAAGAAACTAACTCGTCTATTCTATTTCTTTAATTATCTCATAGCCAGCAGCGAAATTAGAAACCTATATAAAACGATTCAAAAATATAAGAAAATGTCACACTTGGGTTTGAACCTGTTACCTAAATAAATGTTTGCACCCCTTTGTCACTTCACTAGAATTTGGGGATTCAACAATCTTTTATTTTGCACGATATAATTTTACAGCAATCCTTTCGCTCCACTAAGCTCCTCACTGCTCATAGCATGCTACCTTACGTGTGGGTAAAATAATTTTTTGCATGTCAAGCACGTGAAGAAGATCATCTTAGAATGGGTAACGGTAAAACTCAAACTCCTAAAGATCAAAAGATATGAACCAGTTCTTCATGAAATTTGAGTTTAAATTCTATGCCTTGAAGGTGTAAAAAATACATTTACAAAATCAGGTTACTTAACAAGCCATTATAAGTAACTCTTTTTAGGACCATTGATTGGTAATCCTTGATAAATGGTATGTAACCTATTATAACATATTAAACTACACTCATAGTGTAAAAGAATCATTAGATTGTCTAGGCATATAATTTAATTCTTAAAATGTTAAACCATTCGTGGAAGTAAGCTCTTAGTTATTACTGCTACTAACATTCAGAGGCGGAGCCAGGATTTCAACCTTATATTTTCTGGATTTTAGAGCGACAACTTCAAATACTAATGACTGAGTTCTAAATTTAATATTTGTATATATTTTATTCCGTTCCAGTTTATGTGAACCTATTTCCTTTTGGTCCGTTCCAAAAAACAATGTTCCCTTTCTAGATTTAGAAATAATTTAGCTTAAACTTCCAATTCTGCCGTTGATGAGAAGCTTTATAAACACACAAATACTATGGACCCCTTTCTGACATGTTTAGGACCACAAATTTCAAAAAATTTCATTTTTTTTAAACTACGTGTCCAGCTAAACTGGTTCACATAAATTAGAACAAAGGGAGTATATTTTTTAATACAAATACCCAGTTTGAGCAAAAGCTACTGGGTTCGACCCTGTAGCTCGGCTTGTCCCTTCGCCCTTGCTAATAGTGATTGGTAACCTAGAATAAATGGTGAGTAAAGTGCTTTAACAAAGTTAAATTATACTTATTGTGTAAAGAATTCATTACACTAAGATTTATAACCAAAACCCACTACATATATCTTACAATCAGAACAATTAAACGGAGAGATAGAGAATGACCATCGCATTTTGGGTTTGCCACCACCAACTTGATTCTGAAAAACATCATAGAACTCGAGACTCCAATTCAGCGGTTCATCAGAAGTAGAAGAAGGGCAACGCACATTGAAATGGGAGAAAGCGTCGTTGTAAGCTTGGCGATGAAGGTGTTCAGATTCCAATATAACGCCATCGCAATCAAATATCAAAGCTTCTAGCGCACGCGAAGAAGAAGAAGAAGCTGAAACTGCTAGTGATTTTGGAGTTAAAGAATAGGAGGAAGAAGAAGAAGAAGAAGAAGAAAAGGTTCTAAGTCTTGTAATTGTAGGAGAAAAGAAGAGTGAATTGCGAGAGGGGAGTGAATACTGTAGATTTGGTGGAGAGACAAGTATAGTAATGGACGCCATAGCTGTGAATTGGTATGGCGGGGGTTTGATTCGTGTGGTTATTGGCAAATGGGGATTTTTCAGTTTCTTTTTGTTCTTTTGCGCGAAGATGAAAATAACCGATTTAAACTGTTTATCTTAAAATCAGCTTGTTTTGAGAAAAGTTCTTTTAAAAAAAAATATTTTCTCTGAACAATAATTAGTATTTGGCCAAATTTTTAAAAACTGTTTCTAAGTATATTTTTCTCAAAAGTGCTTATCAGATAAGTGCTTTAGGAAAGAAATTATTTTTTCTGGTTCTCCTCAAAAATACTTTTTTTCCTTCCAAAATCTTGTCCAAACACCTCAATTTTTTAGTAAAAGTGCTTTTGGCCCAAAAAAAAGTTAGCCAAACAGGCTATTAATCTCCTAGAGTTTTAACGTGTTGTTTAGTTTTTATAAGCATAAATAGCCACTATTCTATTAAAATTAATACGCAAAAATGATTTTATCCTTTTTTTCAGGAGTGCTGTATAAGTATTAAGGACATGGTTTTCTTAATTTTGTTCTTAATTTTTATACAACGCTCATGAATTTAACGACATGAGTAACAACAAAAGGTGTAAATACAAAAAAATTGTCCTTAATACTTACAAAGTGCTCTTGAAGTGGATGACATCATGTCATTGATATTTACACAATACTCGTGAAGTTAATGACGTCATGTCCTTAATATTTACCTTACACATATGAGTTAAAGGCATGATATCCTAAAGTTTAACAACAGAAGGTGTAAATAAATGATAAATTTGTCCTTAATATTTAGACAACGCTTATGAAGTTAAGGATATTATGTCCTTAATATTTACATATCACTCATGAAGTTAAGGACATCATGTCCTTAACATTTACACTGCACATATGAAGTTAAGGACATGATGTCCTAAAGTTTAAAACAGAATGTGCTAATTCAAGACAATTTGTTTTTGATATTACACGGCACTCATGAAGCTAAGGACACCATGTCTAGTACAAGGATATTTTCGTCCGGCAGATAAAAAATTTATTATAGTACTGGTCAGAAAGTAAATACATTTTAAACCGTGATTTAAGAGTAAATACAACTCTATGCACTCTCCCCCTCTCCCTCACTCCCTACAATCTCTCCATCTTTAACCAAAAATCCGGAATTTGAGCGGTGAAAATGAAATCACATTTCGGAGGAAGATTTTACCCCAAAATAGAACATGCGGACACGAATTTGAATAACTCACACCCCAAAGTGAATACGAGACACCGATTAAAAAATAATGGTAATGCCTACGGATTGTACTGAAGGAGATGAAATTTCCAAAGTGATGAGTTCATTATTTTTTAAGTAATCAGTGGGTTAATTACATTTTTAAATATTTTCGTTCAAAATTTAATATTTATTGAAGTTTTAATAAAATTTTACGTATATATATATTATTCAAAACTTTAAATTCTTTTAAATATTAATGATTTTTTTAATTTCAGGTTTCATGTAAGAAAAATTCTACAAATCTCATCCTTTCTTCTTTTTATTTATTTATTTATTTATTTATTTATTTTGTAATATAAATATATCGTAATTGATCTAGAGATGAATAAAAAATTTCCTGATGTATTACTAACTTTCTCATTTTGGTTAAAGAATTACCTAATTGTATCTTAATGTCTTTGTTGTAATAATTTTATTCATTTTTCGGTGTTTGATACGTAAATTAAGAAAAATATTTTTTTAAGAGTGTTTATAAATAATTTTGATACAATTGAAGCCATAAACTTTTGAACCAATAACCTTCCGAACCCACAAATTTTATAAACTTTTGAACCGCAAAACTTTCGAAACCGCGAAATTTCGAAACACATAAATCTTCGAACTCATAACTTTGGAACTTGTAAAATTTCGAACCGTAAACCGAAAGATGAAAAAGTAAAACTGAAAATATATTAAAAAAATATTTTTTTTTTCGGGTGTAGAAAAAAGAAAAAAGTAGAAATTTAAAAACTACAAAAAAAAGTAAAAAGAAACTTTTTTTGTGCGGGGGAGGGAGGTGTAGAAAAATGAAAAACAGAAATTTAAAATTACAAATTTTTTTTGTGAGGCGGGAGGGGGGGGGGTGAGTGGGTGGTGACGGAAAAAAAAATGTTGGAGAGATGGAATGGGATGGGTTAGGTGGATGGGTGTGGGTTGGATTGGTGACGCTATGGAATAGGATGGTGAAGCTTGAGAAGTAATTTTGGAAAATGTTTTCCCTTATCAAGAGAAGGAAAATTTTCCTTCAAATGAAAGAAAATGAGTTGATAAGAAAAATATTTTCCAACATATTTAAGCCAACCAAACATGAAAAAACACACCCTTTATGTTAATGACTAAATATAATAGTATGCGCGGTTGGGTCATTAAGCTAAAACCTTTAAATCTCCTGCTTGCTTAATGATTTTGAGATATTTTATATTCAAAATATTATGTAATTTATTCGATCTCTTTTGGAGTTTATTCCGTCATTCTCTATGTTGTTTTCGAAAATTTTCAGGTGTGCTCATTTAACAGGGTAAATTTCACAAATGATCATATAACTATGACTTATTTTATCAAAATTATATAACGTTGTTTTCTCACAGACTCACACAAAAATCATATAACTATGACTTTTTCCATCAAAGTCATATAACTTTGTTTTCTCACATAAATCATAAAACTTTCACTAACTTACAAGATCATAGTGATCGAAAAATAAATTTTACGATAGTATTTCTTATTTTATTTTTTATTTTCAATCTAATAAATAATTAGCCAATTAAAATAGGAGAAATATGGATATATTTTTAGCCGTTCTAAAAGATATATATATATATATATATTGGCTAACAAATGCATAGTTCAGGCCGGCCTATTAATTTTATATTTTTCCTTTAAAATAGGAATAACTCAACCAATACTCATATAAGTAAGTTAAAATAATGCTAAAACTGAATTCTTCCCCTGTAAGAAACTTAGTTCGGAATGCATGAGATTCTGACAAAAAAATAAGGAAATAAAAGGTATAATTAGAGAGCACTTGAAATAAAAATTATATCGATTGAATAGAAATAAAAATTATATCGATTTGAATAAAAATCTTGAGAAGAAAAATAAAAGATAGAAGTATCATGTTTTAGGATTTACTATTCACGTTTAGTATTATTTTAATTTTTATACAAGAGTATTGGGTGTGGTGGGCCAGGTCGGGTTGATTCATCCCTATTTTAATTGGATTATTATTTATTAGACTGGAAATAAGAAAATAGTATTAAAAATTATATTTTTTAATCATTGTGATTTTTGTGTGAGTTAGCTAAAGTTTTCTGTTTTTTGTGTGAAAAAACAAAGTTATATGGCTTTGGTGAATAAAAATCATAGTTATATAAATGTTTTATGAGAAAATAAAGTTATATGACTTTAATGAAAAAAATTAAAAATTTACCCTCATTTAACGCCATGAACTGTGATTTATCAAATAAATGAAATTAAGGCAACTTTTTGAGAAAAAATATTTTGGTTTGCACTCTTTGGGGGTCATTTCACGTTTTGTTCTTTTTTGTTTAATTCGTCTGTTATGTGATTGAACTGGTGAAAGAATGCGTCGTCTTATGTTTAATCCCATGGGTACTAATTTTAGCTTTTAACATTAAAGTTCTGCCCGCGAAATAAGTGGGGGTCAAAATTTAATGATGACCCAAAAAGTGTCTTTTACACAAATAATCGGTCAAAATTATTGTTTACTTTTTCTAGCAAATATTGAATTATACATTAATTATAAATATATAATACATGTTATAAATAGAATTCTATTTAACACGAATGCTTATTAGAGAGATTTTAGGGGTTCTACTTGGTGGTTAAGTCACTATTTCCGTATAAATAGTGAGGTCCTATTTCATTGTAATTCATCCCAAAATTCAATAAGAATTCTCTTTCTACTTTGTTTTGCAATACTATATTTCTTAATTTTACTTAGTGGTTAAGTCACTCTTTCCCTATAAATAGAGGAGTCCTATTCCATTGTAAATCATCCCAAAATTCAAAAAGAATTCCCTCTCTCTTTCTCTGCAATATTGTTCTTCTTCTTTTATTGTTTTCATCTCACGTTATCAGCACGAGACTCTACCGTCTCAAGAAGCTCTTTGAGAAGATTAAGGTGTAACTTTTCTCCTCTTTTTAATTATGATTGACATTATGAAAAGAAAGTGTGTTGCCCTTGAAATTTTGGGCACGAACTATATGACATGAGTGTTGGATGCTGAAATCCATTTAGATGCAATGCGTCTTGGAGACACCATTAAAGATAAAAATAAAGCATCTACCCAAGACTGTGTTAAGGCCTTGATTTTCTTGCGCCATCACCTTGATGAAGGGTGAAAAATAGAATATCTCACAGTCAAAGATCTACTTGTTTTGTGGAATGACTTAAAGGAAAGATATGACAACTTAAAGTTGGTCACTCTTCCACAAGCACGATATGATTGGGCTCATTTGAGGCTCCAAGACTTTAAGCATGTTTCTGAATATAATTCTGCAATGTTCAGAATTACTTCTAAATTGAAACTCTGTGGAGATACTATCACTGGCTATGATATGCTTGAAAAAACGTTTACAATGTTTCATGCCTCCAATATGGTCTTGCAACAGCAGTACCGAGAGAAAGGTTTCAAAAAGTACTCTGAGTTGATTTCTCTTCTCCTTGTGGCTGAACGAATAACGACTTGCTCATGAGAAATCACGAAAATCGACCCACTGGGTCTACACCATTGCCTGAAGTGGATTAGGTGTATTCCTATTATGCTAAGCGTGGGAAAGGCCGTGACCCTATTAGTGGTCGTGGCCGTGGCCGTGGACAAGGAAGAAATTTTTCTGGTGTTAATCACCCCTCAAAGAAAAATAACCACCAAATATGGAAAGGGGAAGATGAGAAGCCAAAGGCAAATGGTTCAGAAACTGAATGCTATCGCTGCAGTGGAAAAGGGGATTGGAAAAATATTTGTCGTGTACCAAGACATTTGGTTGAGCTTTATCAAGCATCTCTAAAGAATAAAGGCCTAAAGCCAATTTTGTCTCTGACAATGATTTTGACATCACCCATTTGGATGTGGCATACTTCTTTGAGCATATTAATGGGAAAATAGACCACTTCAAGGCAATTAATTATAAGACCATCACCAACAAAGGTTGGGATTGAGTCCCCTGCGTTTTTCAACGTATACAAGAGGACATTTGTGGACCTATTCACCCGCCTAGTGGATCGTTTAGATATTTTATGGTCTTAATAGATGCATATTCAAGATGGTCTCATGTGTGCCTATTGTCATCTCGCAACCTGGCATTTTCAAATTTAATGGCACAAATAACTCGATTATGGGCATACTTTCCCGATAATCCAATTAAGGCTATTAGACTTGATAATGCTGCTGAGTTTTCATCCCAAGCATTTAATGATTATTTCTTATCAATTGGGATAAAAGTGGAACATCCTGTAGCTCATGTTCACACTCAAAACGGCCTTGCAGGGTCTTTAATTAAACGTCTGCAATTGATATGTAACGACCCAGTCGGTCGTTACGTAGAATCTGCATTTATATTTACTGTTATTGCCTCGTCATAGCTTGGTTAAAATGTTCTTTATGTGTTAGAGTTGGTAGGCTCGGAATCGAAATAATTATTATGAGAACTTAGTCACTTAGTCTTTAAAAATAGCCTTAGAGTTCGAAAAGTCAACTGAGAGTTGACTTATTAGTAAACGATTCAGAATGCGGATTTTATGGCTCGGATGGCTTCGTTAGGTGATTTGGGACTTAGGAGCGTGTTCGGAATATTTTTGTGAGGTCCGGTGTAGAATTAGGCTTGAATTGGCGAAAGTTAGTTTTTGGTAATTTTTGGTTGGCAGTGAAAATTAGGCTATCGGGTTCGGAGTGGAATTCCGACGATTGGAAAAGGTTCGTAATGTCATTTTGGATATGTCTGCAAAATTTCAGGTCAATCGGAGTTGTTTTGGATAGTTTCGGCATCGTTGGTGGATTTTAGAAATTTCAAAGTTCTTAGGCTTGAATTTGATGTGATCTTGGTGTTTTGATGTTGTTTTGGGTGTTCCAAGGGTGAAACTAAGTTTGAATGATCATATATGAAGGGTTAATATGTTTGGTTGGAGTCCCGAGGGGCTCAAGATGGTTTTGAGTGGTTAGCGGGAAATTCAGAGTTGGAAATTTGCAGCAAACAGCTGCTGGTGTGAATTCACTGTTGTTTCCGCACTGAGGATGTTTGATCGAAGGTGCGGGCCCGCAGGAGCGACAAAATGCACGCAGATGCGGAATTAAGGTAGATGAGGAAATTCCGCAGGTGCGAGGTATTTTTCGCACCTACGATGCCGCAGATGCGGAAGTACCAGCGCAGGTGCGAAGGCTGAGATTCGAGGGTGCTCCGCAAGTGCGCACTTGGGACCGCAGGTGCGGGTCCGCAGGTGCGCTTAAGTGGCTGCAGGTGCGGAACCGCTGTTCAGAAAGTATATAAGCATGCCTTCGCGATTTTTAACCCTCTTTTTACCATTGTTGTACGAGTTCCAAGGTTTATGAGGGATTTTGAAGAGAGAAATGTTGGTTCATCATTGAGGTAAGCTTTTTGGACTTAAGGACTCGATTATAAGTGATTGGAGACCTTATATCAATGCTTAATTATGAAAATCAGTAGGAAAAAGTGGGAGTTAGGGCTTCAGATTATGAAACCTTTAGGGGTCGATTTGAGGGGTCAAACGAATTTCGATTTTAGCATTCTTTATATGTACGGACTCGTGAGATGATAAAGAACATTTTGGTATAAAATTTGTCAAGTTCCGGGACACGGGCCCGTGGGTCGGGTTTTGACCGATTCGGGTTTTGTGATTAAAATCGATATTTTTCAATTGGAATTCATTCCTTAAGCATAATTTGATGATAAAATCTGAACTTGGAAGATTTGGAGCGCTCGGAAGTTGATTCGAGAGGCAAGCGTATTGCGGAATAGTTTTCAGGCTAGTTTGAGGTAAGTAATGTCTTTAAATCTTGTCCTGAGGGTATGAAACCCCGGACTATGCATCCTTTCACGGATTGTGGAATGCAAAGATTGGAAATTTGGAAATATATTCCTTTTTAGGCAACTATTGAGTTGCGAACCCGATTTTAAAGCTATGCTTAATAGTATTGATATACTTTGATATAATTTGGGCTGCAAGCCATGTTTGGGCCCTAGTGACGATCTGTTTACCCCTTGGGGGATGTTTTTACTATTTTCCTCACTTGATATGTTATGATTTTCACTCAGTCTTTTCTTGATAATTGTTTTGACACTCAAAGTATTTTGATATTATTTCTTGAAAAAAAAATGAAACACTGTTTTGGGTCAAGAACCCGGTATATTGATGGCTCGAGTGGCATGTTGAAAGTGTCTGATTGAGTGAGGTTGCAGGCCAATATTGTTAGGATGTCATGATACGAGAGAGGTCGAGGGACAATATTGTGAGTGATTTATGCCATGATGTGGCTGGACGAGGGCCAATATTGTGAGTGATTTATGCCATGATGTGGCTTGTTATAGCACTTGGGCTATAGATCTCCTCCGGAGTCTGTACACCCCCAGTGAGCGCATGTACCTATTGAGTGCGAGTGATGCTCGCGGGGCTGATACTAAGTGACTGTGAGGTCGTCTGATGGGCTGATACTGAGTAACTGTGAGGTTGCCTGATGGGCTGATACTGAGTGACTGTGAGGTTGCTTGATGGGCTGATACTGAGTGATGGTGAGGTGCTGAGGGAAATGGTTACGAGAAATGATTATGGCCTGAGGGGCAGATTTATGATGATTTTACTAAGTTTTTGACTACGATTCACTACGTTTTTCAAACTGATTTTACTGAGATATATTGGAATTATACTTGTTTCAAAGGATTTCTGGAAATTGGTTTTCGAACTTATGCATTTGATGAATACTTTATGGTGATTTGGTATTTTACTGTTTTTGTGAATTGGTGTATTTGTGCTGTGTGTTTCGTATTTCTCAGACTGTGATTTATTTTCATTACTACTGAGTTGGCGTAAACATCATTACTCCCTGTGCCTCTATGCACAGATCCAGGTGCCGGTCCGGAGCAGTAGCTGTCTTTGTTCGTTAGCAGCAGCTTTACGGGATTTTGAGGTAGCTGTCCAGCGTCCACAGCTTATCCATTTCCCTTCCTTATTTAGTTTTAGCATTTCATTCCTAGACTTTATTTAAGACATTAGTAGAGTTATTTTATTTCGTAGAAGCTCGTGACCATGTTGACTCAGTCTTGGGAGAGTTGTTTAGACTATTATTGGGGCGTTAAGACTTAAAGAAATTATTTTATGCTTTGTTGTTTCTTGTTATTGATTATTGAAACATTATAATAGAACGGATGGGTAGTTATGTGATGGTTAGCTAGCCTAGTTCCACGATAGGCGCCATCATGACCTGTTAGAATTTGGGGTCGTAACAAGTTGGTATCAGAGCTCTAGGTTACATAGGACTCAACGGTCATGAGCAGGTTTAGTAGAGTTTTGCGGATCGGTATGGAGACGTCTGTACTTATCTTCTAGAGGCTGCAGAACCCTTAGGAAACATTCCACATTCTTGAATTCTTGTCGTGTGAATCCATTTTATTCATCCAAAAACGTAACTCCTTGAATTCCTTTCATGTATTCGAATGCGCACGCGAGCGCTTGGTATTAGTTGTGCGTCGTTGGCTTGTGACTTCCATGGGTGATATGTGATTTTTAACATGTTAATAATGGGCCAATCGGAAGTACTTGAGGCCGGAATTTGTCTGTGGCTTGAGTGTTGAGATTTCAATTGGGTGAGCACATGTGTTGGGGGACATATATGTCTGTTTGTGTTCTTATTGATGGAACTTTGTGACTAGATGACTACATGGTGAGTGTGATCGAGTAGTTAGATGTATTCAGGTTGTTTGATTGTTACCAAAATGAATTGGCGGGAGATGTGGCAATAACTATTTGATTATTTGACTTCTGTATTGAGTTAGAATATATCTTCGAGTTATGAGTATTGAAGTTGCTCTCATGTAGTTTAGTTGTGGAGTGAAGTGGGTTTTATGTTCTGAGTTCCTGTGATTTCTTTTGAGCTGACCAATGGCCCAGCAGCGTCTATGTATTTGATTGTCGGTGTATTCAGCTGTGTTATAAATCCTTTTTTATTGTATTTATTGATGGCATCCTGCCGTACTCTCGTAGCCAGGGATAGCATACTCGGCATTTGATGATGGTATTACAAGGATATATGGAGGAGAAGCTTTGTGCGAAGTTCTCCAAGTGTGAATTTTTGGCAAAATTAGTAGCACTCTTGGGACACGTGGTGTCCAGTGAAGGTATCTATGTGGTCAGACGAGTGTGAGTAGATATTCCAGAAGCTCAAGAATTCCTTCGCCACAACTCCAGTGTTAGTGTTGCCATCAAGTCCAGTGTTAGTGTTGTGTTCTAATGTAGGAAGGTATAATGATTACGTGATAGCTATAATTTTCAGAAGTGTATAGGGAGATATCATTCTGAGGTTAAGCAGGCAGGGGTATCTCCTGCGGGTTGTCCTGAGGTGTGTGGCCCTTATGTTGATTTGTAGTAATTCTCTCTATCAGTAAATGATGTATGTTGTAATTTGAGTTTAGATCGCTTGTGGGAGTTGGAATGACCATTATAATGATGAATGCGAGATTTGCATACGAGTTGAGGGTTAGATGGTCTGGGTCATATGAGCGTATGAAGGATTTAGTTGAATCCCACCACAGTATGATGGCGGTGATAAGTTGATTACACGATTATGTGTTGTATTGGTTTCAGTTCGAGGTATGTTGGTGAATCAGTTATGACGTACAGAGGTGGAGTCTCGGAATGACTCGGGTGATGGAAATTTCTTCGATACAAGTTGGTATTACAGATAGTGGAATTCATTGTACGATGTAGTTGTACTGGTAAGTGTAGAGTGTGCAATGTATGAGTGTGCTTGTTGCTTCAAAGGTGTGGATTACTTTCCTAGTATGTGGATTGCAAGCGGGGTCAGGTCGTTCTGTTTACTTGGTTAGTGTAATTGAAATTTCTTAGAGTAAATGACGTTCGAGAATGGTTCAGACGGATTCAAGGTTATATGTAGCGATCGAGGATCTTCAAGGTTTGGGAAGGGCTAGAACTTAGATTTACGGGGAAGGTGTCAAGGATTGTGGTGTATTTGCATTATCATGGACTATATCCATCAGTATCAGGAAAGTGAAGGTAATGACTTTAAGTTCGCAGGAAGTCTCTTCAGGGTAAGTATTTTTAATGTGGTGCATTTGGGGATAATTGAGGGAGTATTCAGCGGCTTATGAGCCTTAGACGGTATATTTTTATTCTCGGGTTTCGTGCGGTGAGTTGGGATTGAGAATTTTGGTATTATGGCAAGAAGATGTATCAATTCGAAGGTAAGTCAGAAGGAACTTGGATAAATAGGACAGCTTGGTAGTAGTTCGGATCGGCATTGTCACACCTCCCTTTTTCACCGGTAAGGCGTAATAAGAGAGTTTTTCCACTTTAAGTGACAT
>MDKI01062554.1:0-11569 GCA_005239505.1 Nicotiana paniculata | reverse complement strand
GGCAATTAAACTGGAATTCCGCCAGTCGTGCATGTATTATCGCTTGCCATGGTCCAGGCCGGAAGCCTTGGTACAAAGCCGGTATCGGATTGCATCATATTTTTCCAGGACATCAAATACGACCCAAGGAACCATAATAAACACTTCGAAATGATCAAGTTACATTTTTTGGCATTTTATGGCAATTAAATTGCAATTCCGCCAGTCGTGCCTCTATTATCGGTTGCCATGATCCAGGCTAGAGGCCTTGGTATGGAGCCGGTACCGGATCGCATGATATTTTTTCGGGACATCAAATACGACCCAAGGAACCATAACCAGCGCTTCGAAATGATCAAGTTATATTTTTGGCATTTTATGGCAATTAAACTGGAATTCCGTCATTCGTGCCCATATTATCTCCTGTCATGGTCCAGGCCGGAGGCCTTAGTATGGAGCCGGTACCGGATCACATGATATTTTTCTGTAACATCAAATACAACCCAAGGAACCATAACCAACGCTTCGAAATGATCAAGTTACATTTTTTGGCATTTTATGGCAATTAAACTGGAATTCCGCAAGTCGTGCATGTATTATCGCCTGCCATAGTCCAGGCCGGACGCCTTGGCACAAAGCCGTTAATAGATCGCATGATATTTGTTCAGGACATCAAATACGACCCAAGGAACCATAACCAACGCTTCGAAATGATCAAGTTACATTTTTTGGCATTTTATGGCAATTAAACTGGAATTCCGCCAGTCGTGCATGTATTATCGCCTGCCATAGTCCAGGCCGGACGCCTTGGTACGGAGACGGTACTAGATCGCATGATATTTGTCCGGGACATCAAATACGACCCAAGGAACCATCGCTAATGCTTCGAAATGATCAAGTTACATTTTTTGGCATTTTATGGCAATTAAACTGGAATTCCGCCAGTCGTGCATGTATTATCGCCTGCCATGGTCCAAGCCGGACGCCTTGGTACAAAGCCGGTACCGGATCACATGATATTTTTCTGGGACATCATATACGACCGAAGGAACCATAAACAACGCTTCGAAATAATCAAGTTACATATTTTGGTATTTTATGGCAATTAAACTGGAATTCCGCCAGTCGTTCCTGTATTATCGCGTGCCATGGTCCAGGCCGGACTCCTTGGCACGGAGCCGGTATCAGATCGCATGATATTTTTCCGGGACATCTAATACAACCCAAGGAACCATAACCAATGCTTCTAAATGATCTAGTTACATTTTTTGGCATTTTATGGCAATTAAACTAGAATTCCGCAAGTCATGCCGGTATTATCGCCTGCCATGGTCCAGGCTAGAGGCCTTGGTACGGAGCCGGTACCGGATTGCATGATATTTTTTCGGTACATCAAATACGATCCAAGGAACCATACCACCGCTTCGAAATGATCAAGTTACATTTTTTGGCATTTTATGTCAATTAAACTGGAATTCCGCAAGTCGTTCCTGTCTTATCGCCTGCCATAGTCTAGGGCGGACACCTTGGTACAGAGACGGTACCATATCCCATGATATTTGTCCGGGACATCAAATACGACCTAAGGAACTATAGCCAACGCTTAAAAATGATCAAGTTAAATTTTTTGGCAGTTTATGGGAATTAAATTGGAATTCTGCCAGTTGTGCCGGTATTATCTCTTGCCATGATCCAGGCCGGGTGCCTTGGTATGGAGCTGGTACTGGATATTTGTACGAGACACCAAATACGACCCAAGGAACCATAACCAACGCTTCGAAATTATCAAGTTTCATTTTTTTGCATTTTATGCCAATTAAACTGGAATTCCACCAGTCATGCCTATATTATCACCTGCCATGGTCCAGGCCGGACGCCTTGGTACGGAGCCGGTATCGGATAACATGATATTTGTCCAGGACATCAAATACGGCCTAAGTAACCTTAACTAACGCTTCTAAATGATCAAGTTATATTTTTTGGTATTTTATGGCAATTAAACTGGCACTCTGCCAAGTCCCTGTATTATCACCTGCCATGGTCCAGGCCGGACGCCTTGGTACGGAGCCGGTACTGGATCGCATGATATTTGTCTGAGACATCAAATACGACCCACAGAACCATAACCAACGCTTTGAAATGACCAAGTTACATTTTTTGGCATTTTATGGCAATTAAAATGGAATTTCGCTAGTCCTGCATATATTATCGCCTGCCATGGTCCAGGTAAGACGCCTTGGTACAGAACCGGTACCGGATTGCATGATATTTTTCCGAGACATAAAATACAACCCAAGGAACCATACCCAACACTTCGAAATGATCAAGTTACATTTTTTGGCATTTTATGGCGATTAAAATGGAATTTCACTAGTCATGCCAGTATTATTCCCTACTATGGTCCAGGCCGGACGCCTTGGTTGGGAGCCGGAACCAGATCACATGATATTTTTCCGGGACATCAAATACGACCCAATGAACCATAAATAGCGCTTCGAAATGATGAAGTTACATTCTTTTTGCATTTTATGGCAATTAAAATGGAATTTTGCTAGTTGTGCCTATATTATCGCCTGCCATGGTCCAGGCAGGACGCCTTGGTACGGAGCCGGTACCGGATCGGATCATATTTTTCCGAGACACCAAATATGACCCAAGGAACCATAACCAATGCTTTGAAATGATCAATTGACATTTTTTTAGCATTTTATGGCAATTAAACTGGAATTCCGCTAGTCGTGCCTTTATTATCGCCTGCCATGGTCCAGGCCGCACGCCTTGGTACGGAGCCGGTACCATATCTCATGATATTTGTCCGAAACATCATATACGACCCAAGAAACCATACAACGCTCGAAATGATCAACTTACATTTTTTGGCATTTTATGGCCATTAAACTGTAATTCCACTAATCGTGCATGTATTATCGCCTGCCATGGTCAAGGTCAGACGCCTTGGTATGGAGCCGGTATTGGATAGCATGATATTTGTTCGGGACATAAAATACGACCCAAGGAATCATAGCCAACGCTTCGAAATGATCAAGTTACATTTTTTCGCATTTTATGTCAATTAAACTGGAATTTTGCAAGTCGTGCCTATATTATCGCGTGCCATAGTCTAGGCCGGACGCCTTGGTACGGAGCCGGTACCAGATCATGTGATATTTTTTCGAGACATCAAATACGACCCAAGTAACCATAGGTAACGCTTCGAAATGATCAGGTTACTTTTTTTGGCATTTTATGGCAATTAAATTGGAACTTCAGCAGTCGTGCCTGTATTACCGCCTGCCATGGTCTAGGCCGGACGCCTTGGTACGGAGCCTGTATCGGATAGCAAGATATTTGTCCGGGACATCAAATACGACCCAAGGAACCATAACTAACGCTTCGAAATGATCAAGTTACATTTTTTGGAATTTTATGGCAATTAAACTGGCATTCTACTAGAAGTGCCTGTATTATCGCCTGCCATGCTCCAAGCCGGACGACTTGGTATGGAGCCGGTACTGGATCGCATGATATTTGTCCGTGATATTAAATACGACCCAAGGAACCATAACCAATGCTTCAAAATGATCAAGTTACATTTTTTGGCATTTTATGGAAATTAAATTGGAATTCCGCCAGTCGTGCATGTATTATTGCCTTCCATTGTCCAGGCCGGTACCGGATCGCATGATATTTTTTCGGGACATCAAATACGTCCCAAGGATCCATAATGAATGCTTCGAAATGATCAAGTTACATTTTTGTCATTTTATGGCAATTAATTTGGAATTCTGCTAGTCGTGCCCGTATTATCGCATGTCATGGTCCAGGCCGGAGGCCTTGGTACGGAGCCGGTACCGGATCGCATGATATTTTTTCGGGACATTAAATACAACCCAAGGAACCATAGAGAACGCTTCTAAATGATAAAGTTAAATTTTTTGGCATTTTATGGCAATTAAACTGGAATTCCGCAAGTCGTGCCTGTATTATCGCCTGCCATGGTCCAGGCCGGACGCCTTGCTATGGAGCCGGTATCGGATAGCATGATATTTTTCTTGAACATCAAATACTACCCAAGGAACCATAACCAATGTTTCGAAATGATAAAGTTACATTTTCTGGCATTTTATGGCAATTAAACTGGAATTCCGCTTGTTGTTTGTATTATCGCCGGCCATGGTCCAGGCTGGACGCCTTGGTACAGAGCCGGTACCGGATTGCAAGATATTTGTTCAGCACATTAAATACAACCCAAGGAACCATAACCAACGCTTCGAAATGATCAAGTTACATTTTTTGGCATTTCATGGCAATTAAACTGGAATTCTGCCAGTCGTGCCCGTATTATTGCCTGCCATGGTCCATGCCGGAGGCCTTGGTATGAAGCCAGTACCGGATCGCATGATATTCTTTCGGGACATCAAATACGACCCTAGGAACCATAACCAACACTTCAAAATGATCAAATTACATTTTTTGGCATTTTATGTCAATTAAACTGGAATTCCGCAAGTTATGCATGTATAATCGTCTGCCATAGTCCAGGCTGGACTCCTTGGTACAAAGCCAGTACCGGATTGCATGATATTTTTTCGGGACATCAAATATGATCCAAGGAACCATAACCAGTGCTTCAAAATGATCAAGTTATATTTTTTTGCATTTTATGGCAATTAAACTGGAATTCCGCAAGTCGTGCCTGTATTATCGCCTGCGATGGTCCAGGCCGGACGCCTTGGTATGGAGCCGGTACCGGATCACATGATATTTTTTTGGGACATCAAATACGACCCTAGGAACCATAACCAACACTTCGAAATGATCAAGTTACATTTTTTTGCATTTTATATCAATTAAACTGGAATTCCGCAAGTCGTGCATATATTAGCGCCTGTCATGGACCAAGCCGGATGCTTTGGCACGGAGACGGTACCGGATCGTATTATATTTGTCCAGGAAATCTAATACGACCCAAGGAACCATAACCAACGCTTCTAAATGATCAAGTTACATTTTTTGGCATTATATGGCAATTAAACTAGAATTCCGCCAATCGTGCGTGTATTATTGCCTGCCATGGTCCAGGCCGGACGCCTTGGTACAGAACCGTTACCGAATCGTATGATATTTTTCTCGGACATCATATAATACCCAAGGAACCATAAACAACGCTTCGAAATGATCAAGTTACATTTTTTGGTAATTAAACTGGAGTTTCGCCAGTCGCGCCTGTATTATCGCCTGCTATGGTGCAGGCCAGACGACTTGGTACGGATCCTGTACCGGATAGCATGATGTTTGTACGGGACATCAAATACGAACCAAGTAACCATAACTAACGCTTTTAAATGATCAAGTTACATTTTTTGGCATCTTATGGCAATTAAACTGGCATTCACCCAGAAGTGCCTGTATTATCGCCTGCCATGGTCCAGGCCATAGGCCTTGCTATGGAACCGGTATCGGATCGCATGATATTTTTCCGGGACATCAAATACGACCCAAGGAACCATAACCAACGCTTTGAAATGATCAAGTTATACTTTTTGGCAGTTTATGGCGATTAAATTAGAATTCCTTCAGTTGTGCCTGTATTTTCGCCTGCCATGGTCCAGGCCGGACGCCTTGGTACGGAGCTGGTACCGGATTGCATGATATTTGTACGGGACATCAAATAAGACCTAAGGAACCATAACCAACGCTTCGAAATTATCAAGTTACATTTTTGGCATTTTATGGCAATTAAACTGGAATTCCGCAAGTCGTTCCTGTTTTATCGCCTGCCATAGTCTAGGCCGGACACCTTGGTACGGAGCCGGTACCATATCCCATGATATTTGTCCGGGACATCAAATACGACCTAAGGAACCATAGCCAACGCTTAAAAATGATCAAGTTAAATTTTTTGGCAGTTTATGGGAATTAAATTGGAATTCTGCCAGTTGTGCCGGTATTATCTCTTGCCATGGTCCAGGCCGGGCGCCTTGGTACGGAGCTGGTACTGGATATTTGTACGAGACACCAAATACGACCCAAGGAACCATAACCAACGCTTCGAAATTATCAAGTTACATTTTTTTGCATTTTAAGCCAATTAAACTGGAATTCCACCAGTCGTGCCTGTATTATCACCTGTCATGGTCCAGGCCGGACGCCTTGGTACGGAGCCGGTATCGGATAACATGATATTTGTCCAGGATATCAAATACGGCCTAAGTAACCTTAACTAACGCTTCTAAATGATCAAGTTATATTTTTTGGTATTTTATGGCAATTAAACTGGCACTCTGCCAAGTGCCTGTATTATCACCTGCCATGGTCCAGGCCGGACACCTTGGTACGGAGCCGGTACTGGATCGCATGATATTTGTCTGAGACATCAAATACGACCCACAGAACCATAACCAACGCTTTGAAATGACCAAGTTACAATTTTTTGGAATTTTATGGCAATTAAAATAGAATTTCGCTAGTCGTGCCTATATTATCGCCTGCCATGGTCCAGGCAGGACGCCTTGGTACGGAGCCGGTACTGGATCGCATGATATTTGTCTGAGACATCAAATACGACCCACAGAACCATAACCAACGCTTTGAAATGACCAAGTTACAATTTTTTGGAATTTTATGGCAATTAAAATAGAATTTCGCTAGTCGTGCCTATATTATCGCCTGCCATGGTCCAGGCAGGACGCCTTGGTACAGAACTGGTACCGGATTGCATGATATTTTTCCGAGACATAAAATACGACCCAAGGAACCATAACCAACACTTCGAAATGATCAAGTTACATTTTTTGGCATTTTATGGCGATTAAAATGGAATTTAGCTAGTCATGCCTGTATTATTCCCTACTATGGTCCAGGCCGGACGCCTTGGTACGGAGCCGGTACCAGATCACATGATATTTTTCCGGGACATCAAATACGACCCAAGGAACCATAAATAACGCTTCGAAATGATGAAGTTACATTCTTTTTGCATTTTATGGCAATTAAAATGGAATTTTGCTAGTTGTGCCTATATTATCGCCTGCCATGGTCCAGGCAGGACGCCTTGGTACGGAGCCGGTACCGGATCGCATCATATTTTTCTGAGACATCAAATATGACCCAAGGAACCATAACCAATGCTTCGAAATGATCAATTTACATTTTTTGGCATTTTATGGTAATTAAACTGGAATTCCGCTAGTCGTGCCTTTATTATCTCCTGCCATGGTCCAGGCCGCATGCCTTGGTACGGAGCCGGTACCATATCGCATGATATTTTTCCGAGACATCATATACGACCCAAGGAACCATACAACGCTCGAAATGATCAACTTACATTTTTTGGCATTTTATGGCCATTAAACTGTAATTCCACCAATCGTGCATGTATTATCGCCTGCCATGGTCAAGGTCAGACGCCTTGGTATGGAGCCGGTATTGGATAGCATGATATTTGTCCGGGACATAAAATACGACCCAAGGAACCATAGCCAACGCTTCGAAATGATCAAGTTACATTTTTTCGCATTTTATGTCAATTAAACTGGAATTTTGCAAGTCGTGCCTATATTATCGCGTGCCATAGTCTAGGCTGGACGCCTTGGTACGGAGCCGGTACCAGATCATATGATATTTTTTTGAGACATCAAATACGACCCAAGTAACCATAGTTAACGCTTCGAAATGATCAGGTTACATTTTTTGGCATTTTATGGCAATTAAATTGGAACTTCGGCAGTCGTGCCTGTATTACCGCCTGCCATGGTCTAGGCCGGACGCCTTAGTACGGAGCCGGTATCGGATAGCAAGATATTTGTCCGGGACATCAAATACGACCCAAGGAACCATAACTAACACTTCGAAATGATCAAGTTACATTTTTTGGAATTTTATGGCAATTAAACTGGCATTCTACTATAAGTGCCTGTATTATCGCCTGCCATGCTCCAGGCCGGACGACTTGGTATGGAGCCGGTACCGGATCGCATGATATTTGTCCGTGATATTAAATACGATCCAAGGAACCATAACCAACGCTTCAAAATGATCAAGTTACATTTTTTGGCATTTTATGGAAATTTAATTGGAATTCCTCGAGTCGTGCATGTATTATTGCCTTCCATTGTCCAGGCCGGTACCGCATCGCATGATATTTTTTCGGGACATCAAATAAGACCCAAGGATCCATAATCAATGCTTCGAAATGATCAAGTTACATTTTTGTCATTTTATGGCAATTAATTTGGAATTCTGCTAGTCGTGCCTGTATTCTCGCCTACCATGGTCCAGGCCGGAGGCCTTGGTACGTAGCCGGTACCGGATCGTACGATATTTTTTCAGGACATTAAATACGACCCAAGGAACCATAACGAACACTTCTAAATGATAAAGTTACATTTTTTGGCATTCTATGGCAATTAAACTGGAATTCCGCAAGTCGTGCCTGTATTATCGCCTGCCATGGTCCAGGCCAGACGCCTTTCTATGGAGCCGGTATCGGATAGCATGATATTTTTCTTGAACATCAAATACGACCCAAGGAACCATAACCAAAGTTTTGAAATGATAAAGTTACATTTTCTGGCATTTTATGGCAATTCAACTGGAATTCCGCTCGTTGTTTTGTATTATCGCCGGCCATGGTCCAGGCTGGACGCCTTGGTACGGAGCCGGTACCGGATTGCAAGATATTTGTTCAGGACATTAAATACAACCCAAGGAACCATAACCAACGCTTCGAAATGATCAAGTTACATTTTTTTGGCATTTTATGGCAATAAAATTGGAATTCCGCCAGTCGTTCATGTATTATCGCCTGCCATGTTCCAGGCCAGAGGCCTTGGTACGGAGCCGGTACCGGATCGCATGATATTCTTTTGGTACATCACATACGACCGAAGGAACCATAACCAACACTTCGAAATGATCAAGTTACATTTTTGGCATATCATGGCAATTAAACTGGAATTCTACCAGTCGTGCCCGTATTATTGCCTGCCATGGTCCAGGCCGGAGGCCTTGGTATGAAGCCGGTACCGGATCACATGATATTCTTTCGGGACATCAAATACGACCCTAGGAACCATAACCAACGCTTCAAAATGATCAAATTACATTTTTTGGCATTTTATGTTAATTAAACTGGAATTCCGCAAGTTGTGCATGTATAATCGTCTGCCATAGTCCAGGCCGGACGCCTTGGTACAAAGCCAGTACCGGATCGCATGATATTTTTTTGGGACATCAAATACTATCCAAGGAACCATAACCAATGCTTCCAAATGATCAAGTTATACTTTTTGGCATTTTATGGAAAGTAAACTGGAATTCAGCAAGTCGTGCCTGTATTATCGCCTACCATGGTCCAGGCCGGACGCCTTGGTACAAAGCCAGTACCGGATCGCATGATATTTTTTTGGGACATCAAATACTATCCAAGGAACCATAACCAATGCTTCCAAATGATCAAGTTATATTTTTTGGCATTTTATGGAAATTAAACTGGAATTCAGCAAGTCGTGCCTGTATTATCGCCTACCATGGTCCAGGCCGGACGCCTTGGTTTGGAGCCGGTACCGGATCGCATGATATTTTTTTGGGACATCAAATAAGACCCTAGGAACCATAACCAACGCTTCGAAATGATCAAGTTACATTTTTTGGCATTTTATATCAATTAAACTGGAATTCCGCAAGTCGTGCATATATTAGCGCCTGCCATGGACCAGGCCGGACGCCTTGGCACGGAGCCAGTACCGGATCGTATGATATTCTTCCAGGACATCTAATACGACCCAAGGAACCATAACCAACACTTCTAAATGATCAAGTTACATTTTTTGGTAATTAAACTAGAATTCCGCCAATCGTGCGTGTATTATTGCCTGCCATGGTCCAGGCCGGACGCCTTGGTACGGAACCGTTACCGAATCGTATAATATTTTTCTGGGACATCACATAAGACCCAAGGAACCATAAACAACGCTTCGAAATGATCAAGTTACATTTTTTGGTAATTAAACTAGAATTCCGCCAATCGTGCCTGTATTATCGCCTGCTATGGTGCAGGCCAGACGCCTTGGTACGGAGCTTGTACCGGATAGCATGATGTTTGTACGGGACATCAAATACGACCCAAGTAACCATAACTAACGCTTCTAAATGATCAAGTTACATTTTTTGGCATCTTATGGCAATCGAACTGGCATTCACCCAGAAGTGCCTGTATTATCGCCTGCCATGGTCCAGGCCATAGGCCTTGGTACGGAACCGGTATCGGATCGCATGATATTTTTTCGGGACATCAAATACGACCCAAGAAACCATAACCAACGCTTTGAAATGATCAAGTTATATTTTTTGGCAGTTTATGGCGATTAAATTAGAATTCCTTCAGTTGTGCCTGTATTATCCCCTGCCATGGTCCAGGCCGGACGCCTTGGTACGGAGCTGGTACCGGATTGCATGATATTTGTACGGGACATCAAATAATACCTAAGGAACCATAACTAACGCTTCGAAATTATCAAGTTACATTTTTGGCATTTTATGGCAATTAAACTGGAATTCCGCCAGTCGTGCCTGTATTATCGCCTGCCATGGTCCAGGCCGGACGCCTTGGTACGGAGCCGGTATAGAATAGCATGATATTTGTCCGGGACATCAAATACTACCCACGAAACCATAACCAAACCTTTGAAATGATCAAGTTATATTTTTTGGCATTTTATGGCAATTAAAATGGAATTTTTCTAGTCGTGCCTATATTATCGCCTGCCATGGTCCAGGCAGGACGCCTTGGTACGGAGCCGGTACCGGATTGCATGATATTTTTCTGGGACATCAAATACGACCCAAGGAACCATAACCAATACTTTGAAATGATCAAGTTACATTTTTTGGCATTTTATGGCAATAAACTGGAATTCCGCCAATCTTGCGTGTATTATTGCCTGCCATGGTCCAGGCCGGACGCCTTGGTACGGAACCGTTACCGGATCGTATGATATTTTTTTGGGACATCATATAAGACCCAAGGAACCATAAACAACGCTTCGAAATGATCAAGTTACATTTTTGGTAATTAAATTGGAATTCCGCCAGTCGTGCCTGTATTATCGCCTGCTATGGTCTAGGCCAGACGCCTTGGTACGGAGCCGGTACCGGATAGCATGATATTTGTACGGGGCATCAAATACGGCCGAAGTAACCATAACTAACGCTTCTAAATGATCAAGTTACATTTTTTGGTATCTTGTGGCAATTAAACTGGCATTCACCCAGAAGTGCCTGTATTATCGCCTGCCATGGTCCAGGCCATAGGCCTTGGTACGGAACCGGTACCGGATCGCATGATATTTTTCTGGGACATAAAATACGACCCAAGGAACCATAACAAACGCTTCGAAATGATGAAGTTACATTTTTTGGCATTTTATGTCAATTAAACTGGAATTCCGCAAGTCGTGTATGTATTATCGTCTGCCATAGTTTAGGCCGGACGCCTTGGTATGGAGACGGTACCATATCCCCATGGTATTTTTCCGGGACATCAAATACGACCCAAGGAACCATAACGAATGCTTCGAAATGATCAAGT
>MDKI01195538.1:0-11436 GCA_005239505.1 Nicotiana paniculata | reverse complement strand
TGAAGAAACGGGGAAGGAACCTTCTTATTGTCCAGGTGTATGTGGATGACATTATTTTTGGGGGTACAACAGACTCACTATGTAAGGAATTTGCAATGCTTATGGGTGGTGAGTTTGAGATGAGCATGATGGGGGAACTGAACTTCTTCCTGGGTCTTCAAGTGAAACAATCCACAAAAGGAACATGTATCAGTCAACAAAAATACATCAAGGAGTTGCTCAAGAGGTTTGACATGGAAAATTCAAAGGTGATTGATACACCCATTGCAGTGGCTACCAAACTTGACATGGATGAATCTGGCTCTCCTGTAAATCAAACAATGTTCATGGGAATCATTGGCTCTCTACTCTATCTCACTGCAAGCATGCCAGACATTGTGTTCAGTGTAGGATTATGTGCAAGGTTTCAATCAAATCCCAAGGAGTCTCATCTAAAGGCTGCTAAAAGAATTCTACGCTATGTCAAGGGCACACAGGACCTGGTCCTATACTATCCCTCAGGTGACAATTTTAATCTTGTTGGTTATGCTGACACTGATTATGCAGGTTATCTGGTGGACAGGAAGAGTACTTCAGGGATGGATCATTTCCTTGGATCTTGATTAATCTCTTGGGGTACAAGGAAGTAGAACTCAGTGGCCTTGTCCACAGCTGAAGCAGAATATGTTGCAGCTGCATCCTGCTGTACTCAGCTGCTGTGGATCAAACAATAATTGGAGGATTTTGGAGTGTATATTGACAGCATACCTCTTCTATGTGACAACACAAGTAATCTCAACATGGCAAAGAACCCGGTGCAACATAAGATAACTAAGCATATTGATGTGAGACATCACTTCCTCAGAGATAATGTTGAAAAAGGGCACATCTGCATGAAGTTTTGCTGCACTGAAGATCAGATTGCAAATATCTTTACCAGGGCATTGGGCAGGGAACATTTTGAGAAAAATAGAATGGCACTGGGGCTGCTGAGACCTAATTAGGGACCGGTTCCCTTCTTGGCTATGAATATCATACTCAGATACAGATAGCTAAAGTGTTTTCTGACAAAGTCTAACTCACATCAATACCGTTGCAGGTAGACACGCATGATGATTACAGAATCTAAAGGAGTGGCATTATAGAAAAAAAAAAAAAAATTGGAGACTGAGCAATCTTTTTACAAGACAAAAACAGGTACAGGACCTGGTCCCGGTACCCCACGTTAGTAGTTACCACATCGTCTGCCTTTTCAGAAATCACGTCGATCACGTCTATCACTCCACCCTTTCAACTTCCTCTTCACGTTCCCTTTTCCCAAAACGCCTACCGCATTTTGAACATGTTCCCCTTCTCTCAATTACTCCACTCTCCTATAACACTCATTCGTCCCTAACCGCTCCTCACACATCTCCTCTCACTCTCTCCTTCTCCTGCAAAAATACTTCTCTATCTCTGAAGATTTTCCACAACTGTAAAAAATAGCCGATACAAATGAACCCTCTCTCCTCCCTACCTCTGATTCCAACACTATCGCAGCGGAGGATAAAACCTCCTCTCCTCCAGAGGTCGTCATTCCACTCCTACTTCAGTGGAGGAAAAAACCTCCTCTCCTCCAGAGGTCGTCATCTCCACTCCTACTTCTTCTTCACTTTCACCTGTTTTAGAAACACCCAAATAACCTCCAGTCCCAAAAGCACCTCTTACTTTTCCCCTTTCAGCTGAATCACCACAGAAAACCCTAGACACTAAAACAAACATTGTACCCCCTTTGTCATCTGTACCACCAACAGAACCTTTAACCGCTGAAGCTTCTCAAGTTTCTGAAGCTTCAGAGGACAACCCTAACCAATACATCAACTCCTATCTTCTCAATTCCACGACTCCCATGGAGTCTCCAGAGAAAGAGGCGGCCGAAAACATAATGGCCATTGCCTCTGAGAATCCCCCCTCTGAAGGCGCTTTTTCTCTTCCTGAAACTCAGGGAGTAGCATCATCATTTTTAGAGGATGAGGGGACCATGGTCCTATTTGAGTCTCCTCGACATGAGTCTGTATCTGACAAACCCAGTGAGGAACCTGGTTCCCCTCCTTCCAATATCCCCCAAGAGCAAATCCTTTATACTCCCCCTCTTAAGTCCATCCCTTCACTTTCTAAGCCCATGAATGAAGATGATGAGGACGAAATGGTTCTGAGTGCTTGGTTTAAACTCCGTCAGAGGGCGAGTACTCCAGAAATCTATGTGAAGCGTCCATCCACCAGGTTGCCGAAGAAGGAGGCTATTGATTTGGCTCTTGAGAAAAGTAAGAAGAGCAGTAAGCAGAAGAAGAGGAGGTTGGTGAAGGAAGGTCAAGTGGTAATGGATAAATCTATTCCAGTTGTTGAAGTAGAGGAAGAAACTAACGAGGAACCTAGTTCCTTAGTAGGAAGGAAGAGGTCTGTGTCTAGTGGAAAAGGGAAGAAAAATACTCTGTCACCCCCAAAAGGAGAGAAGTCTAAGAAGAAGGAGGTTGGAGAAGCAAGTGAAAAGAAAATAGTGTCTACAACTAGTGTCAAAGGGAAGTCTGTGAAAGTGACGGGTAAACGAAAAAGGGAGATAGAAATTATGGGAGGACCTGGTTCTATGAAGACCGTACCAAGCAACAGTGGAAAGTGGCAGGAGAATGTTCGCAATCAAAGAGTTTTGTGGGGTCGCATGTTTGACCCTGAGATTCTTGAAATGGCTGGGATGAGTCAACTAATGGCTATGATTGAATTTCAGAAATGGGAACATTTGTTTAATGTGAGTGGGCCCAAGGTGTATGAGGAAGCTGTGCAGGATTTCTATGCAACCATATTTACTCCTACTGAGGGCCATGTTTGTGTATTGGTGGAGGGTGCCGATATTGTCTTTGATGATGTTGCTCTGGGGACAATCCTGAATGTTCCATCAACAGGGCTATTTTCTGTGGATCCAGATAAGTATGCTTGTGAGGGAGACTTTAGGCGAGCTATAGTTAAGTCGGGGGTAATTCAGCAGGGGGAACAGGTTCACAAGAAGGCAAGTCTCCCTCTTTATCAGCTTCTTTTTGAGCTGGTAAATAAGGACCTTCTTCCCCGTGCTGAAAGGCGTTCCATTGCTTCCCATGCTGATATGATTTTAATAGAAGCTCTTGACTAGTTCAAGCCAATCAACCTACCTGCGCTTATGATTTCTCATATGGATAAGGTTGTCACGGTCAAGGATGGGAATCACGGGCTCCCCTATGGTTTTCTACTTACCCGGGTCTTTAAACATTTTAAGGTACCAGTCAGAATCCCCGGTTAGGGACCCGCAAGCAAAGCTTTTCTAAAAAAACCCTTAAAGAATGTGAGTGTTTTGAGAAGGTTGGGGTCAATACTTTTACCATATCGCAGCTAATCAATGCTCTGAATAATGCTAATGATGTGATTAAGTGATTGAAGGCTCAGATTGCCATTCTGGAGGTTCAGTCAAGCCAAGCTGGTGAGGGACCTGGTTCTGGTAGCTTCTCAAATAAAGAAATTTCCCGCTTAACCAAGGAAAACTGTGAGTTGCGGCAACAGGTTGAGAACCTAAAGGAGAAACTACTCAAGGAATAGTCATCTGCCAATGCTCGCATGGACCTAGTTCTCCAGACTCTCACTGCTTCCTCTTCTAAGACTTCCTCCTCTAGTGCCCCCTAGGCCTTGTCTTCTATAATATATCTCTGCTCTGATGTGGTTACCTGTGTTTTTGATTTTTGTTCTTTTTGTGATTGGGATTGGATAACACCTGGCTGCTCCTGTTGCAAAATCCAAAAGAAGTCTTTTGCTATTTCAAGCAAAGACTTCTCTATGTTTTCAAGCTTCTAATGAATGAAATCAGTCTTTTTATGTTCTCATTAATTCTTTTCTGCCTTCTTCTTCTATTTTCTATCATGTTGTGTGCACATAAGGGGCATGAGTTAACGTTATTGGACTTCTTTCTGCTTTCTGCCTGTTTATGCCTCTTAATGATGCCAAAATGGGGAAGTTTAGGAGATAATTGGGCACATAGACAGGGGGAACTCTTTGAGAACCTGGTCGCTCATCTGTTATGATCTGCTGATGTTAGCATATATAACTACTCCCAAATTATAAAAGTTTGTCATCATCAAAAAGGGGGAAATTGATGGGCTTTATTCTATTTTGATGATCTAACAAACTTTTATATAAATAACCAGATAAAGGACCTGATCTGTAGACAGCATAACCAATCCGCTTTAACTCAAAGAATTCTGGACAATGCATTGTTGAACTTATAAAGGAACAACTTAGGGACCTGATCTCTTAACAGACTCCCAGACGATAGTACAGGTCAACTCTACAGCTATAAAAAGCTGTGGCAGAAAAGTGACTGCCTGCAACTGTACAGGCTACAGTGCAGTAATAGTGTAGCAGTCAGTTCCTATTGGTTGTGAAGTGTAATCTTAAGATATGGGACATCCTCCTTGGAATGTGCCAAGGTCTTTAATAGCTTGTTTGAAGACAAATAAAAAATCACTTGAGCAATCACTAAGAACGTTTGCTCAAGCATTAAAGTGGTCTCTAGCATTGAAGATTCAAGTGTTTCAAGAGCAAGAAGACAACTCCACTAAGAAGGACCATTTCCACCTTGTGTCGTTAGTGTCCTTAGTTGAGTTGTAATCTTGCATTTTATTTTCATTGTATCTTACTCGCTTTTGTAGAAGCATCGTGTTAGGAATCTCTCAACATAAACCTCTTCTGTTTCTGTAGTGACTAGTGTAGTCACGAGTGAAAAGTCTTTGTAACTAGAGAGTGACAAAGTGGCTTGTAATAGTGATTACAAGTTAGTGAGTTGAAGTCTTTGTAAGAAGTACATTACAAAGTGGCTTGTAATAGTTTAGATTACAAGTTAGTGAAGTTGAAATCCTACAATTGTAGGTCGTGATTTTTGTCCCCTTGAGTGAGATCTTTACGTGAGTGGGATTTTTCCACGTAAAGATACCTTGTATCTTTTACTTGCTTTCTTAGTATACTCCTCTGTGGGAACTAGTAGAGGACAAGGTATCTCTACAGTTTGGTAGACTCATAGAAACTATCAGGAACATCACATTTCTATATTTTGTAAGTTCTAATTCCAACATTACCATTTACCCTTGATGACACCTCTTATAAGAACGACATGACATGTTTAAGTCCACAAGATTTAAAGGGTACACCTTTTATTAGTTTAAGACTATAAGATTCAGAAACCTTGTTTACTTTCTTAAGCTTCATGCTAAGTAAAATAAGTTCACTTTTAAGTGAAATGGAGGGAATAGTATTTAATATGTATTTACATAATCAATTTCAAAATGCTCAGAATTGCAGGCATATACCTGTGTCTCCTGGTCAATTTTTTCAGGTTGATGAGCAATCGCTGGGCTGGCCTCAAACAATTGCTTATTGTCTTCTTGGATTTTCTTCACAACTTCAAGGATCTTATTGACCCGTTTGAATATAGATTTTGTCAAAATAAATTTGGGTTTTATTTGGAAAACACATGTTTGGTCATAGATTTTGTCTATATTTTGGCAAAATCTCAAATTTCAAATCCCAAAACCAGCTCAATGGTTTTGGGCCAAATCCCTATTAATACACATGTTTTTCCAAAATAAATTTGGAAAATATATTTTGAAGACGTATGTCCAAACAAATTTTCATCTTCAAGTCAAGCTTCACCCAAAGAAGCTTTTTCAAAACAAATTTGAGAATCTATGGTCAAACGCTAGCTTAATCTCCGCTGCAAAATTCCTGTCTTGAGAGGCAACTTTGAACAGTTTTTTTAACATAGTCTCTTGGAAGAATTTATCAATGACGTCCTCAGCTTTATACACTGTACGTCGAATTTTATCGACCAACACATCCCACTGATTGTTGTTGCTCCTCAAATGTGCATTATCATCTAGGAAGGCATTTTAGGCGTTTAACCTCTTCCAGCAAATCTTTAAACACTTCCCTTGCTCCTGCAGTTAGGTGTGAATTATAACCTACTAGATGCAACAGGTTCTCCACCACAAGGTTCACTGTTGCATTAACTACCGTAGTCAATGCAGCAGTAGTCAGTGGATCCATTAGTAAGAAAGAATGTTTTAAGTGAATAGTAATTAGCAATGAGATCTTCACTTGGCCATAATTTTATTTTATTCACAACTTTGAGATCTTTAGTTGGCCATAGTTGTATATAAAGATTCACAATTTAGCTATTCCTGAAACCAGGTCCTTCGAATTTTTAGATTTTTGAAGCAACATCAACTATTTAATAATCCAATGACAGCTTGCAGCCATAACAATATATTCAAAAGAAGTTAAAATTACTAATTGAGGTCTGAGGATGATAAAATCTTTATCTATATACAAATGGCTTTATAATGTATAGAAGTGGCATTTAACACAAACTAAGAAAACTGGTGAAGTTGGGTGGGATGTTGAAGTTGCAGGTGGAGAGATAAGAAGATGAAAAGAAGAAAGAGAAAAGAAATAGAATAAAGGAAAAAGAAGGAAGACAAAATTAAAAAAAATTGCTTTGGGGCTTTTCACGCGCTAAACTGAAGTGCAAATCACAACATATACCACATCAACTCAAAAGGTGGTATTAGTTCTAATTTGAACAAATATAAGGGGGGGGGGGGTCATAGGACCCCCACAAAGTTAAAGGGTACATATGGTAAAACGGGACAATCCTAAAGGGATAATAATGTATTATCCCAAATAAAATAACAAAGTCCTCAAATGGTGGAAACAAAATAACAGTTATGTAGTAGATAATAGATACAGTAATGTTACAAGGCAGTAACAGTAACTTCTAATACACTCCCTCAAGCTAGATGATGTGGAACCATCTAGCTTGGACAAATGGCGACAAAAGGAGTTTTATGGAAGAGGTTTGGTGAGAGTATCAACCAACTGGTCGGAACTAGGAATGTGCTTGAAAATAAGGCCCTTATCGTTAACCTGTTGGCGAACATAGTGGAAGTCAACAGTTACATGCTTCATGCGACTGTGAAGAATGTTGTTCTGACATATGTAGGTGACGCCAAGATTTTCACAGAGAATTGTAGGTGATGTGGGGATGTGGGCATGAAGTTCCTTGAGAAGAGTTTTTTACCCAAGTGATCTCACGCTGCTTCCGTAGACGAGCGGGCAATGGTGCGTCGTTTTTTTGATGATCAACTAACTGGAGTAAGGCCAAGAAAAATAATATAACCTGTGGTGGAACTTCGATCACTGAGGTTGCCGGCCCAGTCAACATCAGAAAACACAGAGAGCTTAAGATTATTGCTTTGAGCAATTCGAAGGCCATAGTTAGCAATGTTTTTGAGATATTGAATGAGGCACTTAACATTCTTCCGGTGAGCTTCAGACGGTGCATGCATAAATTGAGACAATTTTTTCACAGAGTAAGAAACATCATTCATACTAAAAGACAAGTATTGCAGCTTGCCAATCACTTTCCTTTCCTGTATTCAGTAGTATCATGAGATGGAGTACCATCATTTAGCAACAAACTTCCATTATGCAACCAATGAATCCTCCTACAAACTGCAACTGGTTTCCCAAGTTGGATGTCCTTACTAAACTTGAATCACTCCACCTGTCCGGAAAGATGATTACTCCGCTGAAGAACCGCCCTCAACGGTGGAAGTCCCACCTTATCGTGAATATCACTTCCCTATGAGCTTGAAGGAGTTGCGGTTGTATGATTTACATCTGAGACCTGCTTTATTATCAGCAATTGAAATACTGGAGTTTAAATGGTCTTATTTTGAAGAGGATGAAAAGAGCTGACGCATTCAAAAATCTTAAAATATTGAGTTCGGACGATGTCTACTTTTCGGAGTGGCAATGTGGAAACATTTCCCAAGCTCGAGCAATTAAAACTAGAAGGATGTATCTGATAAGTATTATCACATTGGTGAAAATGTGAGTATAAACGAATGTCTTTGATTTCTTTTTCACCTATATATGCTTTATTTCATTGTGTGTGTTTTCATAATCTGCAGAAGGCCAAAAGTGCATCGACGAACTAACCACAGAGAAGACCAAGACATACATTACAACAATACAACTCAACAACAACGAAGAAATAATTCCACCACCGTGAAAAATCACCATGGTGGAGGACAGAGGCCTGAAGGTGAGATACTCTTCGAGAAGCTTCAGAGAGATAAAGTACATATCGATGAATTGACGAAATTTTTATGGTCTCTGTTTGGATTGTATGTTGTTATTGTATTTGTATTGTGTTAGTACTTTAAATACAATATCTATTTTAATTGTTACTTTAAGTTTATTGTACTGTAATTAAATTGGTGATTACATAATAATATTTTAAAATTCAAGAATATTAACAAAAAGGGAGAATACAAATTATGCGAACGATCCATATAGGTTGTGCTTACATTGCTGAACAACATTATTGGTTTGTCACGACCCGAAAATCAACCCGGCTATGATGGCATCTATCGTGATACTAGGCTAGTCAATTCACCATGCACGACATAAGAAAACTTTCGTTTGATTCAATATCAACCAGTATTTTCATAAATCTTTCATTTCAGCATTTGAAAACATATAAAGTTAGGTAAAAATATTTAAACACAGCCCCAAAACCCGGAATCATCAGTCATGAGCAACTAAAAAGGTAATACAAAATCTGGTACTGATCCCTTACTACAAACAAGTCTGAGAATAAACAAAATGACTATTAGGAAGGAGAGAGGCAAGCTGCGGATGCCGTTCAATTACCTTGCAATCTCCGATGTGCTCCCAACGAGTAAAACAGCTCTCACTCAATCCAAACACCTGAATCTGCACACAAGGTGCAGGCAGTAACGTGAGTGCACCAACTCAGTAAGTAACAAGCCCAACATGTGGACTGAGAGGTAGTGACGGACTAAACCTCCATATTCATGACAAAATAAATGTACAGAAATTTAGGGATGCTTTCAGTTAACTAGACAGCTCAAGTGATAAGATAAACACAGTTCTGAGCAGTTTAACATATATACCTCGACATATTCTACATGCCAATGCATCAAGGGTATGAAATGCACAATGTACTCCCACTCTCAAATACTCGTCCACTCAGTACTGTATATCGATCACATGGCCCAAGTAAGATCCCTGCCAGAATATACACACATCAGACAGAAGTCGCTCAGTGCTGAGAAAGGCCGATCCAGCCCTAAGGAGAAGATCCATCCCAAAATACGTACACACGTCACTGACCTCAGTCGCTCAGTACCGGTGGTAACGAGCCCATCTAGCCTCGTGGAGAAGATCTATCTCCAGATAAATACTTTGGACAAGATCCATGCCTAAGGACGATCCATCCCTCACATATCATCAACTTCGGACAAGATCTATGTCCGGGGAAGATCCATCCCTCAAATATCACTGCGCACATCAATCACATTGACAGAAGCACACATATCAATAAGAGAGAACAAGTAAACGGTGCCATGGAGTGAGCCAGGTCACAAATCACACGGTGCACGCCCGCACACCCGTCACTTGGCATGTGAGTCACCCAATTCTAATCACATAACACGTAGTTCAGGGCTTCGAACCCTCAAAACCAAGATTAGAAGCGTTACTTACCTCAATCAAGCCAAAAATCTACTCCGCAATGCCCTTGCCGCTCGACTCGACCACAAATCGCCCCGAATCTAACCAAAATCAGTAGTATATTATTACTATATACTAAATGAGCGAACCCTACATCAAAATTATCAAATTACATCACAAATCTCGAATTCGACCAAACCCGACCCCCAGGCCCACATCTCGGAATCTGATAAAATTTACATCACAAGACTCCTCTTCCTCCACGAGTCTATACATACCAAGAACATCAAAATCAGACTTCAAATGCTCCTCAAATCCCCATTTTAAAGTCTCTAATTACAAGCCCTAATTACCTAATTTTGGTACTAATTTCCCACAAATTTCACCACTAATCAGTCCGTTAATCATATATAAACGAGTTTTAGGTTCAAAAATCTTACCGCCACGAAGTTCTCTTGATTTTCTTCTTCAAAACCCTTCCAAAAGCTTCAAACCCGTATAAAGATGGTGGAAGAATGACCAAAATTCGCTAAGTCCTCCTTATATACTTTCTGCCCAGCCATCTCGCACCTGCGGCCCACATTTCTGCATCTGCGGACCGCTTCTGCGGCCCAGACAACCGCATCTGCGATTTTCCTCCTGAGGGCCCAACTCCGCATCTGCGATCCCATTTCCGCTTCTGCGGTCTCGCACCTGCGGTTCCCTATCCGCAGGTGCGGAAACACCAGAAAGCTTCACACCAGCAACTCCAAAATGCAAAAAATCATGTCGTTACCCATCCGAACTCAACCCGAGGCCCTCGGGACCCCAACCAAAAATACAAACAAGTCATAATTAATCACCCAAACTTAGTCGAACTCTCGAAACACCCAAAATAACATCGAAACACCAATTCAACTCATGATTCAAGCCTAGGAGTCTTAAAACTTCCGAAAAATTACCAACAATGCCGAAACTAACCAAACCTCGACCGAATGACCTGAGAATTTGCAGACATATCCAAAAGGACACTACAAACCTGCTCCCACTTCCGGAATTCCATTCCGACCCCTATAGCTAATTTTCCACTGCCGACAGGAAATCGCCGAAAACTCAATTTCGCCAATTCAAGCCTAATTCTACTCAGGGCATCAAAACCAAATCCCGAACACACCTCTAAGTTCCAAATCACCTAACGAAGCTATCCGAGCCATAAGATCTACATTCCGAGGTTGTTTACCCAATTGTCCACTTCCGATTGATTTTTATAACTATAAGGCCAATTTAAGAGACTAAGTGTCTCATTCTCACCACGACCACTCCGAACCCAAACCAACTGACCCAACACATCATAATTAAGTTAAATAATACATGACAAAGCTGAAAGAAAGAAAACGGAGGCTAATCTCACAAAATGATCGGCCGGGTCGTTACATGATTGCTTATAGTTCAGTACAAACAAGAAAGGAAAAAACTATGCCAATCTTATACACATTTATTTATTAAAATTTTTGCATTTACACACCACCTTCTCATTTTAAATAAACTGGCTAATCTCTCCTTATTATTTGTGGAGCAAGTTAATGGGTACCCAAAAGTCCATCTCTAGAAACCTATTAAAACCCCTTTTAATAAAGAAGCTGATATTTTAGCTAGCACTAAAGACATAGGATTAGGAAAATAAAGTATTTCGATATAGCAAATTTTTTTCTCCAATTTGCTTGTCAGTTTTTTATATGTTACTTAACGTATGGGTTTACCGAAAATCAAATTTCATTTGCAGTAAACACAAAATTTTCTTTTCCACTTTGTATAAAAAAAAATTTACTGTAATGTATCTATGCTGAATGTATAGATCCAGGTAAAACTGAGTAGATAAACTTTTCC
>ML329354.1:0-20183 GCA_005239505.1 Nicotiana paniculata | reverse complement strand
TTTTTTTTTTTTTTTTTGAAAACTAGAATTTTGTCACTATATACAAGTAAAATCGAGCCCAATGAGCACCTCGATTTTCCGGCGAAGCAAACGGAGTGGGGACGTGATTGTAAGGAATCAGAATCAGAACCAGGAGCCTCTCGTATCAGGGCTCGAGCAAAACACGTGCCCTCGGAGCCATCAGAACCACGTCCTCCGGGTCTGGTTCGAGTCCCAAGACTTCGGAGAGCATTTCCAAACCACCGCACACGACTAATAAAGGGTTGTGATATTTGTTCCCAATCGGATATCATGGTGTGAATCTCGGCCCGTGTCGGCAGAAAATCAGTAACTAGCGAAAAGGAAGATTTTTACTTTTCTTAGAACCTAGGGTAAAATTCCCCTACTATATAAAGGGGAAGCTAATTATTTATTACATACTCTGTAATACGCATACCAAGGTAATATACTTCTTCTCTATCTGTTTCTAAAAGTTATTCTAAGTTCTTGTTTTAGTTCATAAGTTCTTCAAAAGAGCTAGCTCGGAATCAAAGGCTGGTTCCTTGTTAAGCCTTTAACCGAGCTCGGACTCACTATCATTATTGGTTTGGCTATTTACTTTATCTTTTATTTTCTTATCTAACATAATTAATCACTTTTATTGAATTAGTCCACATATCCTTAAAGCCGCGTATAAATTCAATTATTAATCATTTTAAGGGTAAATAGTTTGGCACCCACCGTGGGACTAAGGATAATAGTGGTAATTTGATACAAATTTTCATAAGACACTCTGTGCTTGTTCTTTGAGATTTTAATTCAGAGTCAACTTAAGAATGTCAAACTCTCAATCTCCGCACTTGAACATTGATGTTGAGTCTGGCCACCATGGCGAAAACAACAATATAGTGCCTAGCAACGAGGTGCCCCCTGCTAACCCCAACGGGGTCCCAGCTGCGAACCCGATCGATGCCAACTTGCATGTGGACATCGATGCAAACCTGTCGACCAACCCCGAGATCAGTGTTCGAGGAGGAGCCCGATCAATAGCTCGGGGTATGCACGATGGTGAAGGCGACGGGATCAATCTGCGGGTGATCTTCGTGATGTTGCAAGCTCAACAAGCGGCGATAGCCAGTTGTAGAACCAAACCCGCGCCCCCGGAAAATTTGAGCCCGAACAATCCTGGGAAAACACTTAAAGAAATGAACAAGTCACGGGAAGGTTGGGTGAAGTTGAACCCGGAGCCAACCCTGAAATAATAAAGATGCTTGAGGAAATGAAGAAACGAGTGGAATCGGGAGAGAAGAAGATTGAAGCCAACGAGAAAAAAATGGAGACCTATAACTCCAGAGTTTACTAGATCCCAGGAGAACCCCCGATATTGAAAGGCCTGGATTCTAAGAAATTTGTCCAAAAAACCTTTCCCCCTGAGCGCAGTACTGAAGCCAATCCCGAAGAAGTTTCATATGCCCGAAATTCTGAACTATAATGAAACCACGGATCTGAACGAGCATGTGACCTCCTACACGTGTGCCATCAAGGGAAATGACTTGGAGGATGACGAGATCGAGTCAGTTTTGCTGAAAAAGTTCGGGGATACCCTGTCAAAGGGAGCATTGATATAGTATCACAACTTACCCCCTAATTCCATCAATTCGATTGCTATGCTTGCAGATACCTTTGTAAAAGCTCATGACGGGGCCATCAAGGTCGTGACTAGAAAATCAGACCTTTTCAAAGTAAAACAAAGAGATGAAAAAATGCTCAAAGAATTCGTGTCAAGGCTTCAAATAGAACGAATGGACTTGCCTCCGATTACAGACTATTGGGCCATTCAGGCGTTCACTCAAGGAATCAACTCCTAAATCTCCTTGGATTCAAAACAGCTGAAATGGAATTTGATAGAGTACCCGCCGGTAAATTGGGCTGACGTCCATAACAGGTACCAATCAAAAATCAGAGTTGAGGATGATGAGCTCAGAGTCCCTTCCGGGTCCTTTTATCCCATCAAAGCTAGTGACAGGTCTAAAAGAGTTGTCGATCATGAGCCAAGACCGAACAGAGATCGGTATCAACCATATATCACAGATCGAAGGGGCCGTGGATCCGGGTGCAAACCTGTGAGGAATGAAAAAAGGAGCGACCGAGGCCACAATAGACGGGCACTCATGAGTAAAAAATGGTTTTGTGCTGCCAGTATCGTATCTACCATCAAGCGCATCAAAGATACTAAGTAGCCTCGACCATTGCAGTCTGACCCTACCTAAAGAGACCCTAACCTGATGTGTATATATCATGACACTCACGCTCACAGGACCGAGGACTGCCGACAACTAAGAGAAGAAGTGTCTTGGTTATTCAATAACGGGCACCTCCGAGAATTTTTGAGTGATCGAGCCAAAGATCACTTAAGTAATAAGGACTCCAACAAACATACGGAACAAGAGGAACCTCAACACGTCATTAACATGATCATTGGTGGAGTCGACGTTCCCCACCAATGCTAAGGCGCACTAAGGTGTCCATCATAAGGGAAAAACGAACCCAAGATTATATACCAGAGGGGACCATCTCTTTCAACGATGAGGACGATGAAGGCATCGTGCAGGCGAATACTGATGCACTAGTAATATGTGTACTCATAAATAAATCCCGAGTTAAGCGTGTGCTAATTAATACAGGTAGCTTGTCCAATATCATCATATTGAGAATCATAGCAGCTGGATCTACAAGACCAAATAGTGCCTACAGTACGGATTTTAAACAGATTCAACATGGCATATGAAACTACTAAAGGGGAGATAATCCTGTCGGTGAACACCGTGGGAGAAACAAAGTTATATGTGATTGAAGGGGATATGAGATATAATTCTCTATTCGGAAGGCCATGGATTCACAACATGAGGGCGATACCCTCAATACTATACCAGGCATTGAAGTTCCCCATATCAAGAGGGACCAAGACTGTTTAAAGAGAGCAACAGCCGCAAAAGAAATGTTTGCGGTCGATGAGGTGATCCCGATGTCCACACTCTCGAATCAAAGAACTCGGAGCCGGTTAGGAAAGAAGAAACTAAATAGAAATCACCGACACCGGCCCTGACTGAACTGTAGAAGCAAGAAGAAAGAGAGGATTATGATTACGGAGTTCCTAGGTCGTTCATCACCCCTGACGATTCCGATGCCACCAAATCAACGGTTGAGGAGCTGGAGCAAGTCATATTGACAGAACACTTGCCCGATCGGAAGGTATACCCGGGCAAGGGATTAACTCCCGAACTCTGGAAAAAAACTCATTAAATTCCTTATAGCTGATATAGAGTGTTTCGCTTGGTCCCATCTTGATATGACAGGGATCTCGCCAGAAATAACTACTCATAGGCTAAGCTTGGATCCAAAGTTCCACCCGGTTAAACAGAAAAAGAGGCCTCAGTCCAAAGTCAAGCATGCATTCATCAAATACGAGGTATCCAAACTCCTTAAAATAGGTTCCATTGGGGAAGTTAAGTACCCGAATTGGTTGGCTAACGTAGTGATAGTGGCTAAAAAGGAAAATAAATTGAGAATGTGCGTAGATTACAAAGACTTGAATAAGGCATACCCTAAGGACCTTTTTCCTTTTCCTATATTGATCGCATGATCGATGCAACAACCGGGCACGAGATATTTAGCTTCCTCGATGCCTATTCCGGGTACAACCAAATCCGGATGGACCCGTGCAATCAAGAAAAAACTTCCTTTATCACTAAATTTGGAACTTATTGTTATAACATAATGTCGTTCGGAGTAAAATATGCTCGTTCCACTTTATAGGAAAATCAATGAAAGTTTATATTGACGATATGTTAGTTAAATCCCTGCGAGCAGAGGACCACTTGAAATATTTGCAGGAAACGTTCGACATACCGAAGAAATATAATATGAAGCTGAACCGGAGAAATATGCATTCGGGGTCAAATCCGAGAAGTTCCTTGGGTTCATGGTGTCCAACCGAGGGATTGAGATCAATGCCAATGAAATCAAAGTTATAGAAGACATCACCGTGGTGGACAATGTCAAGGCCGTCCAAAGGCTAACCAGTTGCATAGCCTCCCTGGGCCGGTTCATATTGAGGTCTTTCAATAAGAGCCACTGTTTCATCTTGTTATTGAAGAAGAAGAATAACTTTTCTTTCACCCCAGAATGCCAACAAGACTTGGAAGAACTCAAACGGTACATTTTGAGTCTACCCTTGCTCCATACTCCGAAGGCGGACGAGCAGCTGTACATATACTTGGTGGTATCCAAGTAGCGGTAAGTGGAGTCTTAGTCAGGGAAGAGCAAGGTAAGCAATTTCCTAACTATTATGTTAGTAGAACTCTAGGCGAGGCCGAAACAAGGTACCCTCACCTAGAAAAGTTGGCGCTCGCTTTTCTAAGCGCCTCTAGAAAGTTAAAGCCATATTTTCAATGCCATCCATATGTGTCGTAACTTCTTACCCACTAAGGAAAATAATGCATAAGCTCGAGCTCTCAAGCCAGTTGAAAAAATGAGCCGTAAAAATTAGCAGGTAAGATATCGAATATCGACCCTGAACCGCCATTTAATCACAAATTTTTGCAAACTTTGTGGCCGACTTTACGCCGACCTTAATACCCGAAGTCGAAAAGGAGTTGTTGCTAACCTCGGGGACTTCCTCGAGAATCTGGACCCTCTTTATAGATGGTTCCTCGAACGCAAAGGGGTTCGGACTTGGCATCATGTTGAAGCCGCCTACGGGTAACGTAGTCAGGCAATCTATTAAAATTGTGAAATTGACTAACAATGAGGCCAACTATGAGGCCATAATTACAGGTCTCAAATTTGCTAAAAGCCTGGGGACCAAAGTGGTCGAAGCTAAGTACGACTCCCTCCTTGTGGTAAATCAAGTCAACATGACGTTCTAAGTAAAAAAAGAATGAATGCAAAGGTATTTAGACAAATTACAAGTAACGCTGCATTGATTCAAGGAATGGACCCTACGACACGTACCCCGAGATCAAAATAGCGAAGCCGATGCTCTGGCTAACTTGGGGTCATCGGTTGATCAATGAATTCATCCCAGGAACGGTCGTACAGCTCATGAAATCGGTAGTGGAAGAAGGTCATGAGAAATAAACTCAACAAGTTTAACTTGGGATTGGAGAAACAAGTATATAGACTACTTGAATACTAGGAAGTTGCCTTCGGATCCTAAATAATCTAGAGATATTCGCACGATGACGGCCAGGTTCAGCCTGTCCGAAGGTACTCCGTTCAGAAGAACGTTCAGTGTCCTGCTCGCCATATGCTTGGGGCCGGGAGACATCGAATATTTTTTGAGGGAAGTTCACGAATGCACTTGCAGAAACCATCGGCAGCAGAATCTTTGGTTCGTAAGATAATCAGAGCCGGCTATTACTGGATCGACATGGAGAAAGATGCAAGGGACTTCGTACGAAGATGCCACGGTTGTCAGAGGCATGCACCGAGGATCCATCTTCCCCTAGAGATACTACATTCGGTCTTGTCACCTTGGCCGTTCATGAAGTGGGGAATAAACGTTGTCGGTCCCCTACCATGGCACCCGGTAAGGCTTAATTCATATTGTTTATGAACGATTATGTTTCTAAGTGGGTCAAAGCTCAAGTGTTCGAGAAAGTCCGGGAAAAAAAAAGTCGTTGACTTCATTTGGGACCACATAATATGTCGGTTCAAAATTTCGGCCGTAATAGTATGTGATAACGAAAAGCAGTTCATCGACAGCAAGGTAAACAAATTTTTCGAAGACGATAAGATCAAAAAGATCTTGTCAACAACCTATCACCCTATTGGGAATAGACAGGAAGAATCAACAAACAAGACCATATTTCAAAACCTAAAGAAAAAGTTGATTGATGCCAAAGGGAAATGAAAGGAAATTCTGCCCGAAGTATAGTTGGCATACCGTACAACCTATAAATCTAGTACCGAGGACACTTTGTTTTTATTGGTCTATGCTACCAAAGTACTAATACCGCTCAAAGTAGGAGAATCGAGCCTCAAGTTAATATGTGACCGAGCAATCAAATAGTGAGGCCATGAGCACGAGCCTGGAACTATTGGATGAAAGGCGCGAGGATGCCCTAGTCCTGTTACCCGCTCAGAAGCAGAGGATAGAAAGGTATTACAACCAAATATCCAACCTCCGACACTTCAATATCGGGGACTTAGTGTTAAGAAAAGTAACACTGCACACCTGGAATCCGAACAAAGGGAAGTTGTGGCCAAATTAGGAAGGACCATATTGAGTCATCAGGATTACCGGTGAAGGTTCAAACAAAGTCGAGGCAGGAAACCAAAATGGCCTCGAAATGAAAAAAAGATATGTACAGGATACAAAAACTAAAAAATCCTAAGGCATTCACGCCTGGTATTCATCGGAGCCCGATTCGTCACCAAGACCATCGGAATCTTCAGATTCTTCGGAGCCCTCCTCACCTTCGAGTTCAGCTAGATTTTTTGCCTCGACCTCAAGTCTTTTTGCCTTCTTGATCTCGACAGATAGGTTGAAGCCTCGGGCATAGATCTCTTCTAGGGTCTCCCTTCGAGATAACCGCCTCACGTACTTAACAGTGGTCTTCAGGCGGGCCTCGGTTGCTTTGACTTCGACCTTATATTGAGCCACCATCTCATCAGCATCGGCCGAGGTTATCTCCAACTTGGACCTTATTAATTCAAGCTCTTAACCAAGGTGTCCCGTTCAACGATGGATGATCCCACTTGTGTTCGGAGATCATCATTTAGTTGAGCCTGTTTATCAGCTTTCCCCTTCATCACCCGAAGCTGAACCTCTACAGAAGAGAGCTTCACCTGGGAGGTTTCCTTCTTCAAGACCAGCAGATTCATCTTGCTTTTTCACTGGTCGACCATCACTTGGATTTCGTCCATCTCGTTTCGGAGTTCGTCGATCTTCTGCTGGACCCGCGAGGTATTGTCATTAGCTACCCTGACCGGTTCCTTGTTTCTAACTTAAAAAACGTTTACCTTTTCAAGCAAGTAGGTGTGCTCCCGCCTTAGGAACGATGCCTCTTTTTGATCCCCATCTAGTTCGGCCTGAAGGTTCTTAATGACCCTTTCTTGTTGCTCAATGAGAAGCTTGTACATATCCCTATTTTGGAAAGCTCCTTGACCTCAAGCTCATGCTGATTAACCTCAACCCCGTACCGAAGGAAGCTCTCGTGATGAAGTACCAGGGCCTGCAAAAAGATGAAAAAGGTAAGAAATATCAAAACCTAAGAAAATTTTGAAGGAGAGTAATGATGCCTTACCCGGTTTCGCACTTGTTGCGCCTCATTGAAAAGGCACGACACGTTCACCTCATCCATTTTTGCCTGGTCCTCCTCAGTCACCAAGCATTGGAGGTAGCTATCTATCCCCCACAAGAGCAGACAAAACCTGACATCCTCCGGTCGTTCAAAATAACTGATCTCTTACGACTGGGGTCCATACTCGGAGTAGGAAACTGGTTGATCACTTTAGGGCTCGAACTCGGCCCGCCAGTTTCCGAGGATGTATCCTTCTTCAAAATTTTCAGGCCCCCAACCCGGAGAAATCTTCCAAAGCGGAAAAGTCCACACCATTAAAAAAAGAGTGAACGGGATCGTCAGCGTCGTGGACTCCTCATTAGACATCTCCTTTCTTGCTTGAGTCTCCTCGAGCATGGACTCAGTGTAGGAGGGAATCCCCAAAATCTCTATTATACCGGGAGCTTCCTTCAGAGCGGAGCCGACATCCTAGGGAGTATCACCCTGGGTCCCCACATCGATCTCACGAGTTCCCCCTCAAATGCCTCTTGCTCCCCGGGAAAGGTCGTCCCATGGGTAACAAAAATGAGCTCATCCTCCGGCTCGTCCCTCAGCCGGAGGAGAGAGTCGGAGTCTAGCAGCCCCGATCTAGATCTCTTCCTGGTCTTGCGGGCCACCCTTTTATTTTGTTTCTTCACCTTAGAGCCTGGGGAGCCCGACGGTTTATCTTTCTTTTCATCTTTCCTCCACAGTAGATAACAGAGGGATTTACGTACAAGGACACGTCCTTGTCCCCTTCCAAAGGCCTATGTTTGGAGGTCTTAGGCGAAAACAGAGGGAAAGGAAAGTCAGTATGATGAAATATAGAAACATGGTAAAGAAGCCATACCATGAGAATAGACCTCCCATCGGCCCTTCGAGAGACTGCGCCATGCGCGCTCGGAGTACGTCATCTAAGTACAGATGCCCTCGATCCATTCCTTTAGCCAAGGGATCGCATTTGGAACCCGGGCGACAACTGCACAACCACAAGTATGAATGAGAAGAAGGAAATTGAAGGAAAATAAAATATTTGATGCTTAAAGAGAGATTGCACTTACGGGATGCATTCCACTTCTGAAGGAATGACATGTACTCATGAGGAATCAAGTCTTCGGTATTCACCCGAATGAAGCGTCCCTGCCAGCCCTGGTCTACGTTTTCGTCAATACTCAAAAAGGGGGCCTTGCTGGCCAGGCGGGTAAGCTTGATCAGTCCCCCTCGAAAAATTCGGGGAATGTATAATCGAAGAAGATGATCGATCGTGAACCAACGAGTCTTGGTCTTGTTCACAAAGTAGTGAAGGAGGACCACGATCCTCCATAACAATGGATTTCTCGAGGCACACCTCGTACCTCATGCAAAAGTCCACAACAATCGGGTCCACCAGGCCCAGTGTGAAGGGGTAAGTGTAAACACATAAGTATCCTTTCACATGGGTAGTAATGGCATCCTCGGGTTCGGGGACTACTACATCCCTTCCTTCCCAATTGCAGTCCCTTCGGACCATGGAAAGAACTTCTTCCGTCATGGAGCATATGTACCTTGATGCTCCTTCACCCCAATCCTGTTTACGTGAGGGTTTCTCGGCCTTAAAGTCGTCTTCAATTGAGAAGCCTCGGGAATGAACACTTTCAAAGGACGCTCAGGGGCCGGTTCATCGGCAGCCACCTTAGGGGAAGCCGTTTCGAGGGCAACTACTTCAGGAGCAATTTCCATAGTACCAGCGGTCGGTTGGGAAGATGAAGAGGCAACTTGGTGAGGAAAAAATTTGGATGTTTTGGCCATTGTTACCTGGGAGATGTTTGAAAATTTAAAGAAAGAATGCGAAGTTTTGAAAGAATGAGTTTTGAAGACGAAAAAAAGAGTATAAATATTTGAAGGAAATATAGGTAAAAACCTTGAAATCACTATGAAAATTGAAGAACAAGGATGAAGATATGAAGGTTTGGAAGAAGTTCGATGATAGCCGGAAAGATCTTAGGTCATAGCTTGGTCAAAAAGTAGGAAAAGGACAATGAATGGAAGCTTTTATAGGGAAACAAGTAACGCTTCAAATTCGGGGGCAACCAACCGATGAGTGACACGTGTCCTAAGTCAGAACGACGCGACTGATGGGACGTTTCGGCTCCTCCATCATAATGTGAAGGAAGGAACCGAAGAACATCTATCGTTTCCCTATAATTTTGGCAGCCCTACTCTCAAAGAAACAAGGGGACTATCTGTACACGGGTAAACCCGAGCCCAATGAGCACCCTGATTTCCCGGTGAGGTAAATGGAGCAGGGACGTGATTGTGTAATGACCCGGCCGGTTGTTTTGAGAGTTAGAGCCTTGATCCCCTACTAACTGCTTTCCCCATATTTATTTCTTCTATTGTGACCTGCCGGGATGATTGGTTTTGAGTTTCAGAGTGTTTTGGGACACTTAGTCCCTAAATGAGAGTTTAAGTCTTAAAGTTTGGACCGTAATTGAAAATGTGTGAAGACGGTTCTGGAATGGAGTTTCGTCGGTTCCAGAATAGAATTTTTCCGATTCCGTTAGCTTCGTTGAGTGATTTTGGGTTTAAGAGCACGCCCGAAATGTGTTTTGGAGGTCCGTAGTAGATTGAGGCTTGAATTGGCCAAAATTTGGAACTTTGGCGATTTCGGCCGATAGTGGAAATTTTGATATCGAGACATAAATGGAATTACGGAAGTGGAGTAGGTTAGTATGTCATTTGTGACTTGTGTGTAAGATTTGAAGTCACTCGGACTAGGTTTGATATGCTTCGGTGTCGTTTGTAGAATTTGGAAAATTCTAAGTTCCTTAGGCTTGAATCCGTGCTTAATTCATCTTTTTGATGTTGTTCGATGTGGTTTGAAGGGTTGACTAAGTTTGTATGGTGTTATAGGACTGGTTGGTATGTTGGGTTGAGGTCCCGGGAGCCTCGGGTGTGTTTCGGACGCTTAACGGATCTAAAGTTGGACTTAAAAAAATTCTAAGTTTTGCTGATTCTGGTGTTTCGCACCTGCGGAGGGGAGGCCGCAGGTGCGGAGTTAGGCCTGGTCAGCTGGGCTCGCAGGTGCAATTGTTAGTCCGCAGAAGTGGAAGCGCAGGTGTGGCCCAGTGCTCGCAGATGCGGTCCCAGCCCAGTTAAGTGGATTTCGCACCTGTGATGGTTCGTCCGCAGGTGCGGTCCGCAGATACAGAAATCACTGGGCTGAAGAGAGCAGAATCGAGGGCAATGCTCATTTCACCCAAATTCAATTTTGAGCTCGAGAGAAGGCGATTTTTTGAGGGTTTTGAAGAGGAAGACATTGGGTAACGATTCCTAACCTATTTCGATCATATTTCATCAATCTATTGTAGTTTTCTTCATTTAATAAAGGAATTTGAGTGAGAAAGTGGGAATTTAGGGGAAAAGTTTCCCAATCGAATTTCTTAGTTTTGAACGGGTTTTAGACATCGGATTTAGATAATTTTTATAAGAGTGATCTCGTGAGTGAATGCGTGTTCTAAATTGGTAACTTTACCCGATTCCCAGTCGTGGGCCCGAGGAGACTTTTTGGGCGTTTTTCCTATTTTCACTCCTTAGTTTGGAATTCATTATCTAAAGTAGTTACTTGTAGTTATATTTACATTATGCAATAAATTTGATTGGATTTGAGCCATTTGGAGTTGGATACTCGTGGCAAGAGAGCAGTTTTGAATTTATTTGAGCGGTTCGAGGTAAGTGGAATGCCTAACCTTGTGTGGGGGAACTTCCCCTTAGGGTGTTTGGTACTGTTTGATGTATGAGTGTCGTGTACGTGAGGTGACGAGTATGTACACAGGCTATTTTTGTAAAATTCTCATTTTTCTTCTAAATCATAAACAGTTTTCCTTTGAACTGCACTACTATATTTAATTACCTTGTTTAGATTAGGAAATCATTCCTACGTGTTTTGACTGTCTACTTGAAATTTCTGTGCAACATGTTTTAGGTAGATTTACATTTTTGCTTGGTTGCATTTAGTCTAAGTTGTACATATAAATGTTGTAACTGTCATGTCATTGTTGAGCTATATATTTACTTTAGGACTACGGACGTATTCCAGGAGATCCCCCAGCACTGCATATTTATTTTGGGACTACGTATGTATTTCGGGAGATTCCCCTGTCTTGTATATTTACTTTGGGACTATGGACGTATTCCGGGAGATCCCCCAGCACTGCATATTTACTTTGGGACTACGGACGTATTCCGGGAGATCCTCATGTACTGCATAATTATTTCGGGACTACGGGACGGTATCCCGGGAGATTTCCATGTTGAAATTCCTTGTTCTGAGCCGAGGGCTTCTTGACTTATATTACTGTGAACTTCCTTAACCATTTTACTGTAGAATATAATTATGTCTCTTGCTGCTTTAGTTTATTATAATTACACTGGTAGGGCCCTGACCTGACCTCGTCACTACTCGACCGAGGTTAGGCTTGGCACTTACTGAGGATCATTGTGGTGTACTCATGCTCTTTCCTGTACATGTTTCTCGTGTGCAGATCCAGGTAGGAGCTATCAACTTCGGGTTTAGTGCGTGCTTGCTGATTCAGGAGACTTCAAGGTACTTCTGCTCGCGTTCGCGGACCTCGGAGTCCCCTTCTATTCCCCAACTTAGAGATTTTTCTTTTGTTTTCTTCAGACATGTTATATAAAGCTATATGGACTTGTATAATCTTGTGATTAGAGACATGCCGGGTTTTGGGAGTGATGTTATTGTATATGTCGAGTGGCACTATCCTTGCTTATTAAATTATATTGTTTTGGCTTTTATCTTTATGTTTCCTTTCTTTTTCCGCAATAATAAGCTTACCTAGTCGTAGAGATTAGGTGTCATCACGACATCTTACCGAGGGGTAAAATAGGCCGTGATAGACTATAAGGAATTAGAATCAGATCCAGCAGCCTCTTGTATCAGGGCTCAAGCAAAAAACCTGCTCTCGGATCCATCAGGACCACGCCCTCCGCGTCCAATTCGAGTCCAAAGACTTGAGAGAGCATTACCAAGCCACCACCCACGTCTGACAAAGGGATGTGATATTTGTGTCCAACTGGATATCACGGTGTGAATCTCGGCTTGTATCAACAAAAAATCAGTGACTAACCAGAAGATTTTTACTTTTCTTCGAATTGTATCTAAGGTAAAACTCCCCTACTATATATAAATGAGAAGCTAATTATTCATTAGACACTCTATAACACGCGTACCAAGGCAATATACTTTTGCTCTCTCTGTTTCTAAAAGTTATTCAAAGTTCTTGTTTTTGTTTATAAGTTCTGTTAGTAATCTGTATTGCTATAAAATAAAACAATAATAATTTCTAAAAAATACAGAAACAGTAAGAAACCTCACTAGCACGGGCTCTAGCGCAGGATTAGTGCGGCCACGCTAGTGGAATATACCAGGGACAGTGAGAAACCTGACTAGCGCGACCACTAGCGTGAGTTGAGAGCGGGCCTCTAGTCCAGACGTCCTTAGTTTTTTCTATGAAAAATAATATAAGAATAAACCGAGCCCACTGAATACACAATGTGTCCTTAAAGAAATTATTCCCCTCAAGTACCCGAGGTGTTGGAATATATCCTCCCAGGATAGAACGATTTAACTCACCAGCGTATCGGTACCTAAGATGTCGGTGAACAGCGAACCACCCGAAGGCTGTAAAACACACTGGAATATTTTGTGCAGAAGAAGAAGATCAGAAAATTTAGTAAGTAAAAATTCTAGGATTCAAAGTATATTTATAGCCAATTTAGTATTGTTTCTGAAAAGGTTTTGCAACCTTTCAGAACAGCCATAGGTGTTGGAACATGTGTGAATCCTTTCAGAACAGTCATAGCTGTTTTGAACAGGTACGAATATTGCGGGAAATTTAAAAACGGATTTAAAATAATCCGGGAAAGAAAATGGGCCGGACCGGACCGGTTTCCGGGCCATTTCAGATTTGAAACTTTTCCATTAATTAATTAAATTAATTAATTAAATAATTTTAAAGGAATTTTGTCCAAAAAAATTAATCAATCAATCGATCTTTGACCAAATCCAAATCCAAATATGAATCCGAATTCGAAGCCGAAGCCGAGCCGAGCGAGCGACGACGACGACGCGAGGCTTGACTTGTTCTCAACTCTTTAAGAGCTAGAAGAAGATCTTCTCTATATACACATGTATTTTCTTTCCTTCTTCCAATGAGGGACAAAGTGCACTAATTCAAAATTTCATTTCCCTCCATTTCTTTTCCCACCATTTTTCATTCACTCACTTTAAGCTACACCAAGCTTAAAATTAAGCTAGACTAAGCTTAAAATTAAGCTACACTAAGCTTAAAGACCAACAATACCCCACATGAACGGGGAATGGCTATAAAATAAAGAAATGCACGGACGTGTGTGTGTTTTACATGCAAGAATTAATTGCATCTGGATAAGTAGGTTTCCCTTTGAACTTTCCGTAGTGAACTTATATCGGATATACTCGGTCAATCGGTAGATTTGATATCTTTTAACCGTCGAGCTTTGTTGTATACCTAGATAAAATAAGTCACACAATCAATTCTTAACCATCTATGGGTCTCACGGTTGTGTTCGTTTCAGCCATGAACACCGCCTGGTTTCATGAGTGCTTAGAGAATGGGCCTTTACTTTCATTCCCCTTGAAGCGGCTTACACTTCACACTCACATAGGTGATTCCTAAACGTGTAATCCTAAAGACACGCTATTTGGTCATATCCTGCCATACTTAACAAATCATTAAAAAGCTTTAAGCTTTATTGACTCATCAAAAAGCCTTAATGCTTTACCTTTATTTCTGAACATTTTCTTCATCACGAGAATGGTTGAGTTATTTGAAAATGTCGAACCGTCATTCATAACTTTGTTTGATCTCTTTGAACCTAGCTTTTGGGATCTCTAGTCTGCTAGGTAGAGTTACCGNCATGATGACTTGTCCTAGGCCTTAACCCCATTCCCTTTGATGATCTTTCAACTGCCTCTCTAGATAGGCCTTTTGTAAGTGGATCTGACACATTATCTCTTGACTTTACGTAGTCAATTGTGATAACACCACTAGAGAGTAGTTGTCTAACGGTGTTATGTCTCCGTCGTATATGACGAGATTTTCCGTTATACATAACGCTCGTTGCCCTGCCTATTGTCGCTTGACTATCACAATGTATACAAATAGGTGCCAAAGGTTTGGGCCAAAATGGAATATCTTCCAAGAAATTCCGGATCCATTCAGCTTCTTCACCAGCCTTATCTAAAGCTATGAATTCAGATTCCACTGTAGAACGAGCAATGCACGTTTGTTTGGATGATATCCAAGACACTGCTCCACCCCCAATTGTCAAAACATATCAACTCGTGGATTTAACTTCAGATGATCCGTTGATCTAATTTTCATCACTATATCCCTCGATCATGGAGGGATATTTGTTATAATGCAAATCATAGTTTTGGGTATGTTTCAGATACCCCAAAACTCGTTTCATTGCCATCCAATGTATGTGATTGGGATTACTTGTAAATCGACTCAGTTTGCTAATAGCACATGCTATATCTGGTCGCGTACAATTCATGATATACATCAAACTTCCCAATACTCTAGCATAGTCCAGTTGTGAGTCACTTTCACCTTCATTCTTTTGAAGTGCATAACTCACGTCAATTGGAGTCTTGGAAATTTTGAAATCCAAATACTTGAACTTGTCAAGTACTTTTTCAATGTAGTGAGACTGTGATAATGCTAGACCTTGTGGAGTTTTGTGAATTCTGATTCCTAAGATCACATCAGCAACTCCTAAGTCTTTTATGTTGAATTTGCTAGCCAACATGCATTTTGTAGCATTTATATCTGCCATACTTTTGCTCATGATCAACATGTCATCAACATATAAACAAACAATGACTTCATGACCTGAAGTGTTTTTAATGTAAACACATTTATCGCACTCGTTGATTTTAAAACCACTTGCCAACATTGTTTGGTCAAATTTGACATGCCATTGTTTGGGTGCTTGTTTAAGTCCATAAAGCGACTTAACAAGTTTTCACACTTTCTTTTCTTTACCAGGAACCACAAAACCCTCAGGTTGTTCCATGTAAATTTCTTCCTCCAATTCTCCATTTAAGAAAGTTGTTTTAACATTCATTTGATGGATTTCAAGACCATACACGGCTGCTAATGCAACTAACATCCTAATAGATGTTATCCTCGTTACTCCTGAGTAAGTGTCAAAGTAATCAAGGCCTTCCTTTTGTCTATAGCCTTTGACAACAAGTCTTGCCTTATGTTTATCAATAGTGCCATCAGCTTTCATTTTCCGTTTAAAGATCTGTCACACTTGCTTTTCTACCCCCAAAAAATGTATATTATTGGATTGTTGTGGGTTAAAGAGTTTTTCCAATTAAAGTGACAATTTTGAAATAGGGATTATTTTGTTATTCAGAGTCGCCACTTGGAATTGACTTTTTGGTGTTCCAAGTTACCTTTTATTTGAATCCCTAGTCAAAGGAAGGTTTGACTCTTTTATTATTGGTATGCGAAAACAAATTTTGGGTAAGAAATTCTGTTGACCGGGGAGAAGGTGTAAGGCATTCCCCGAGTCCCGTGGTTCTAGCACGGTCGCTTTATTGACTTAAACTTGCATTGAATTATTCTGAATAAACTGTGCTTTATTAGTTTCTATGTTTTACTTGTCCGCCTTTATTTCTTGATTATTAGAAAAATTAAAGAAAATTTTGAATAATAAGACGTCGTAACCACACGACGCAAGTGAATGTGTGATCGAAACGAAATTTATTAATTTTATCATAACAGCACTACGCAAGCGAATCCGCAGTTATGACAAGAATTATTAGCACATTATTACTTTTTAAAAAAAAAATAAAGTTACTACACTTGACGAAATTAATTTTTTTTAAAATTTATTAAAAGTTACGCAAGCGAATCCATGATTATGAGAAATAACTAGATTATAAATTAACTAAAATCAATGGATAAGGTATGAGATTATTCGATTAATTTATTGAATGTTATTAAAGTGTTCCTACTATTTGCCTAGCGTTCAAATTAATAACAAAAGTGCTTAAACTTTTTTATTACTTATTCGACCAAAAAAGGGAACAAAATATGACATCATTAAAATTATTTTTTAACTAATGCAAGACATTAAACCTGGGAAAAGCTTATGCTAAACTTCATAGTTTTAGGACACTTATTTTATTTAACAAAAGACAAATTATTGATTTTAAGAAAAAACTCGCTTACTTTTATTGTTATTGAGCCTACAGATTTTATCTTGTTTAGCCCATGTTGCTTAAGAGCCTCAATGAAAAATACAGCACAAAGTGACAAGTATTCTTCTAAGCCCAAATTGCTCGTCACGATGATGTCCAAATTAAAATCGTTTTTCGTAAAAAGAAACTCACATACTAATTATTATCTTTGCTCTTTCACCTCCTAAATCAATTTATTTCTTAAGGACTAACATAATATTTCTACTTATTTACACCAACATGGTACTACTCATACTATCAACTCATTAGTAACGTAAACACCTTAAGCATTTGGATCCACTTTCATAATTACAAATCGCAACTACATATAAAAACTACAAAAAATGGTAATCCTTTAGCGATAAAGAAAAGAACTATATAATACCATTATGTTGACTATAATTTAAAGCATCAAAACATTTGAAGCTAGAAGTCTTTCCCAGATAATTATACATGAACCTTAAAAGTAACTCACATAAAAGATCCCAAACTAAACGAACATGGCTAAAAAATGAGGTTTTTATCTTTTCCTCAAACTAAGTAAACTTAACAAAATTCAATTTCAATTATATATATAAAGAAGAAACAATAATTTAACCAGTTTCTAACATATTTACATGATGATAACAGTAATATAACATTCATCTTGAAACAAAACCAAATCTAACATGTTCCATCAACCAAACTGGGATCGAATACTCCTTATCATCATCAAGAATCTGCAATATAAGGATTTGAAAGTTACCTGGTTTGCAGAATGATAAAAATACAACAGTGCAGCAACAAAAATTCAGCAGCAAATACAGCAGAAACAGCAGCAATTCAAGTGTTAAGACAACCCAGAAAACTCAACAAAGATGCTTGAAACTAGTAGCTATTAACCTCACACATTGCCTAATAGATGTTTCTATTTTTGTCAAAGTTTTTGCACTAAAAAAAAATACTCACCAAGGTCTGAAATTTCAGCTCGCTATATATATTAAGCTGCTGATTTTTCTCAAGGTTATATGTCTTTTTAGAGTGTAAAAGATGATCTCTCCATGTAAAATAGAGTGTTCAAAAATCTCCCCTAAACTGAAAGAAAGACCCTCCCTTTATAGGAGAGGAGAGACATGATTTCATTCTGAAAATCTGTTCAAAGGACAGATTTTTCCAACACTATTCAAAGGACAGCTCTTTGGTAAAAAAATTTGTCTAAAGAATAGTATTCCTACCAAACATGGACAGTACTTTGGAGTATTGTAACTCCAAAACATTCCCAAATAGTATAAAGAAAATCAAATACGGACCCTACACTCAAGTATTCTACTACCCTCACAAACTAATATCAATGGCATCCCCTACTGATTTTGAACAAATCACCAAATAGATAATTGCATTGAACTACAAACAAACTGAAAAAACAGAACTAGAACCTCTAGATTTCAGCAACTTAACAGATAACTAACTAGGACAATAGCTTAAGCAAAGGAGCAACTAATTGACAAGTGATTCTGCCGAAAAGATGAAACTTAGTCGATTAGCATGACGAATTAAATATGAATTACAGAACAACAATTATAAGCTAAAAATTAATGCACTTCAATCCTAAAACTAAATGTGAAGCTAAACAAAGTACATGTTAACCATGAAACAAAATAGTGAGATTAATATTCTAAATGTTGAAAAAATCAAAAGCTAGAGTAAACGTGAAGCAAATAATCACTAACAGAATTAAACTAAAAAAAACTACAAATCGAACACAAAAGAAAACACAAAATCAGAGACATAGGTAAAAGGATTCAAGATTTTACCACACAAGGGAGGTCACTGCTAACTCGAGCAATACGGAGGTGCCAGGGACCTCGAGCGACAACTGTCCGACCTTGAAACCCTTATTTCATTCCGAAAAATGCTAAAACAAAGGAATTCCAGCATTATGCCGAAAGGAAAAGAGGGTTCTTGGGTCGAAGGAAACAAGGACATAGACGTGGTGGTGGCAGATCCAGCGGGAAGCAGTGTTGCCGGAGTGGGGGGAATACGGCGATGGTCGGGTTTTGGAGGTAAAATTAAAGGGAAAGTGTGGATCTACTAGAGATCTACATGTCTATGTGAAGTTTGTGGGGCGGGTGGTTGGATTTTCCATGAAATCAAAGAGAGGAATAAAGGGGCGGCTACGTAGGGTTTCGATTTCATGGAATTAGAGGGAGGTTTTGAAGGTTTGGGGCTTAGATTCGGAGAGAGGGTAATGAGATGAAGAGAAAGGTGTAAGATGGGTGGTGTTTGGAGCACGGCCATCACCGGTGGCGAATTCCGGCGGGCGGCAGACGACGGTGGGGAGTGTGGCCGGTAGAGGAAGAGTGGGAGAGTGGGGAGAGAGGAAAGAAAGAGAGGAAAGAAAATAATAGGAGAAAAATGGGGGAAATTTTCGGGTATTAAGGGCTTTAAATACCTTGGGTGTGGATGATTTTGGACCATTAGATCAAGAGAGGTTGGATGGCTGAGATTTGATCTCTGATTCAATAAGCAAAACAACGTAGTTTCAAGGAAAAACTACGTTCGGTTTGAGCTCTTTCTTGGCCAGTCACTTAATGGACCGGGCATGGCCGAATTGGGCTCAAGTTTTGGGCCAATTTTGCTCAATTTTAATTGAAATACACTAGCCCAATTCCTTAAACCTTAATCATCTTATTTAGTCCTAGAACAAATATACAAGTAGAAAGAAAAATCTTTTTGGTATATATATAATTTAAAGATGCAAACTAATATATACAAATAAAAGGTAAAAAATATTTTTGGTATTTTTAATAAAGGAATGCAAACAAAAATGCACAAACAATTAAAAATCATCCAAATACTAGTATTAAAAGCATGCAAAAATTAGGTATTCACAGATCCATTTTGAACCTAAAGGCTTATTTCCTGGAGGAAGATCAACCAATTCCCATGTATGGTTATCCAAAATTGATTGAATCTCACTATTGACTGCCTCTTTCTAAAATGCTGAATCAGAAGACGACATAGCTGCTTTTAAAGTTTCAGGATCATTTTCAAGCAAGAATGTCACAAAATCTGGTCCAAGGGAAGTAGATGTTCTTTGACGTTTGCTACGCCTTGTATCTTCTACACTTGGAGTATTTTCCTTTGGTTCTTCCCGAGGTCGTTTAGGTCTTTCACTTAACGACTTGCATTCAGTTTTATAGGAATAAATGCTTTCAAAGAATTCAGCATTATCTGATTCCATTACCGTATTAACATGAATCTCGAGATTATCGGATTTATGGACCAAAAAGCGACATGCTTTACTGTTTGTAGCATATCCAATGAAAACGCAATCTACTGTTTTTGGTCCGATTTAAGCCTTTTAGGTAAAGGAACTTGTACATTTGCTAGACACCCCCACACTTTGATATATTTCAAGTTGGGTTTTCTACCTTTCCCTTTTTCATATGGAATAGATTGCATTTTGTTGTGGGGTACTCTGTTGAGTATTCGGTTAGCTGTAAGGATAGCTTCCCCCCACAAAATCTGAGGTATATATAAAGAATTCATCATTTCCTTTAATGTCCAATTTTTCCTTTCCGCAATTCCGTTGGATTGAG